>JBANCZ010000794.1:0-28903 GCA_037040025.1 Sphaerogastrella javana | reverse complement strand
AGAGCCCCTAACATCGAGTGGTCGGTCGATCAAAAAATCTCTAGAAAAGTTGCCTGTTGCACAGGCTCCGGGACAGCTTCAAGTACAGCTTCCTATACAGCAAAAGGTAATTATTTTTAATAATTTAAATTTTTAGTGAAATATACTAAATTTAATTTACTCACACAGCAACAGCTTGCGCAACCATTAGAGGCACAGGAAGAACCAGAATCTCTACCAGTTAAAAATGATGCACCATCATCTCAGGAGCAAAGTGTGGACAAACCGAAAGCGGAACCATCTGCTGTTCCTGTAGAAACTGCAATAAATGCACCAAAATCTAACGATAAGCCTGCAATGGCCGCTGGGCAATTTACTGCAGCTCCAGTTGAACCTAAGGTGGAATCTAAAGAAACTAAACTGACGCAACCGGCTTTAACATGCAATCAACGTCGTTCCACATCCTATACACAGCTGCGACCGACACGCATCAGTCAGCCGAAACCAACCACAGCCCAGGCACAGAGCTCAACCGCACAGCTAACGCTGGCCATGCCTGTGCCACTGGCTTTGGCGCCCAAGCGCAGCAAGACGAGCATGAGTCCCACTAGCAGCGTGAAACGTCTAGCGCCGCCTGCTTTTGTGGAAGCTGGCTTCTTGGAGATATTACGGCCACAGTTTACGCCGGGTCCGGCGTTGCGTACGCCCAGCACAGTGGCGCCATCTGTGGATAATGCGGAGCAGCGACAGCTGCGCGAAGAACTGCAAATGCTGCGTGTGCAAAAGAGTGAGGATAAGTTAAAGCTGCTGGAGCTGGAGCGCATCAAGATACACAACGAGCAGCTGATGGAATTCAAAAGCCAGATAATGGCACAGCAGGTGTTGCTGCAGCGCGAACTGCAGCGTTGTCGTCACGAGCAGCGCGAGGCGCAGGAGACTAGCGCCAAATACAAAAGGGAACTGGATGATATTGGTGAGAGCATAGAACTGTTAACATTGGACAAGGAAATGGCCGAGGAGCGTCTGGAGACACTGCAAATGGAGCTGGAAATGGCGCAGGAGCGCAATGATGAACTGAATCTCGATCTGGAAATACTGCGTGCCGAGCAGGAGGAGCAAGGCGAGAGCCAGCAATTCGAGAAAAAGGAGAAGCAATCAACGAATGCCACAACGCTGCAGTCGAGCGGTGAGTACCTGCGCCTGGAGCAGTACAACCATCGTTTGCGTGAAACAGTAGTGCGGCTACGGGATACCCTGGCACATGAGAAGCAGCTGGCACAGCGCACACACAAGGAGCTGGAGACCAAACACTCGGAAATCAACGAACTGAAGAGCATCAAGGAATTGCAGAGCCGTCGCGTCGATGTATTGGAAATGCAGCTCATTGATCTTAAAGAGCAGGTGGATGCCTCTCTGGGTGCCGAGTCTATGGTCACGCAATTGGCCACGCTCAAACTAGAGCTGGAGGAACGTGTCAAACTGCTGGAGGATGAGGTTAATGAACTAGAGGCGCTCGAGCAGATACAGGAGCAGCTCATTGAAAGCAATCAGGAGCTAGAGTCCGACCTGCGCGATGAGATTGACAAACTCCACGGCCAGGTTAAGTCGCTGGAGCAGCAGAAGAATGGCGCTTTGGAAAGTCTCTACGATCGCGATGTAACCATACTCAAGTTCCGAGATCTGGTGCGTCAACTGCAGGAACAGCTGCAACTCAAAACAGACGGTGCCACTCTATCCATTGAGGACTTCAGCAGCGCCAACGAATCACAGCACGAGGAGACATCCCAACAGAGTCAGGCGGACTATCAGCACATCTTTAGCGTGAGCAAGGCCTATGGCCGTGCTCTGGAGCAACAGCTGAAGGCCGTCGAAATGCGTCTGGAGCAGCAGCACCTGGAACATGTGCTAGCCTTTGTGCCAGAGCAGTTTCTTCTGCGAGGCGGTGAACATGATGTTGTGTTGGTCATTTTGTTGCTGGAGCGCATGAACGAAAAACTGGAAATTGTTTGCCAGGCCATAAACGAGAAATTTCCGAACGCCTGTGAATTCGGTAAGTATGTGAATATAGCGATTATAACTTCAGCTGATGAAGGTGTATATTGTACTTCTTGCTAAAGCAGAATTTTGAATCCTTAGAATTCAATTTGTTGCAGCGATTTTAAACTATCGATATTTCGATATGAATTCGCCAAAATATGCTGCCCTGGTTGCTGCTAAACTTTACAGCTCTGTTAACATAACAGATTCCCGCTTTAATTAATCTTAGACGACGCCATTTTTTCAACAGCTGCTTAGACAATTGTAAAGACTTCCTTGGTTAAATATGTTCTGTCTTCCCAGGTCGCGATGCCATTTTCGAGGGCTACTCGGTGCAGCGGTACATATTTCGGGCGCAGTGCATCTATCTGCTGAAGAGTCTACAGTTGGTGCTGCAGCAGTTCCGCTATGGCCTCAATCACTGTGATTACGAGCTGTGCACGCATGCGGCTATATATCGGAGTGATTTGGAGACGCAGGAGCAGCAGCTGGACGAGTTTGTGCGTCTGCTGAAGACGGGCCAGCTGGATGAGCACACAAATTGTGAGCCCATACGTCGTGTACTGCACTACATCAATGGCCTGCATCAGAATCTGATGCCGCCACAGACACTGGTGGAATTGCTGGACGAGCAGCAGCTGTATGCGGCGCTGATTGAAGTCTATGAGGCGGGCATGGATGCGGTAAATTCGAATGCAGGCTTGCTGCACACCATCATACAGCTGGGCGATGAGCAGACTGCCTCATTCCAGTGCATGCAGCTGCTCATGGAGCAGAGCTGTGCGCTCAAGCAGAAGCTGAAGAAGCTTCAGCGTAAGCTCAGTGGCAACAAGACCGCTGCAGCCTGGACAGGCATGCAGTGTGCCCGTTACCAGCGCATCCTGGAGGCAAATGAAGCACTTTCTGCGCTTATTAGTATGCTGGGTGTAACGGCACGTGAGGCTGGCAAGGAGTCCAATGGCGGCATTGCACATGAAAAGCTATGGCGCATTTTGTGTCTGAACTTTAACAAATTTGCGCCCAGCCAGGAGACGGAACAGCGTGAGCTGGACGCATACAGTCAGCATGCCATGCAGCTGCTTGAGGAGCAACTGGAGGAACTGTGTACATTGCTAGAGCCGCGGGATGTTAACACGGAATACGTGCGACATGCCACAAGCAATACGCTGCAGCAACGGGCCACGCAAGTGAAGCGTCACTATGAGGACATCAAGTTACTCGAACTGACAGTCGCAGAGCGCGAGAAAGAGATCAAAACGCTGAAATACTCAGCCAAGCTGAAGCAACAGGATTTCTCGGAGCTACAGGTGCGCAAGGAGATGGCCGAGAAGCAGCTGCATAGATACAGTCACGAGCAGTGCCAGGTGCTCACACAAATGGCCGAGGGCATGGAACAGCTAGAACAGTGCCTGCTCGCCAAAGAGGCAGCCTTGCAACACACCCTGCAGACCACAAACGAGAAGCTCAACAAACTGGAGCTGGCGCAGCAGCACTGGCAGCAACAGCAGCAGATGGACAACGCCTGTGTAAGCAGCAGCACGCGCAGCTCCAACCGTGAGCTCAATCTGTTACATCAGGCCCTGCGGGATGAGCGGAAGCGACGTCTTGCAATCCAGGGCACTGAGCTGTGCCGCAGCTTTGCAGCATTGGAACCGCTGCATGTGCCGCAACCGCAGTCAAGCCACCAGTTGAGCTGCCTCGAAAACGAGCTGCGTCAATTGAAGAACCAATGGCTCTTGGCTCATTTAGAACTGGGACCCAGCGGCCGTCAACATCGTTCACAGATTGAGATGCAGGGCAGCCGACTATTGCGACATATCTTCCAAGCATACTGCACTCGGCATCCGCATAGGGCGGCTCCAACAGACTTTGGGCTCTTCATCAGCGAGGATCTGCGGCGCGCATTTTAGGCCAAGTTAATATATACACACATATAGTATTAGTATTTGGGCTAAAAAGTAAAATGTGATGCTGCTATATTCTTAATTTTATAAATAATCTTCCTCTACAGTTATGCAGTTCATTTTATATGTTAATCGACAAATAATTAAATTTGCTGTTCATAAAACTAGTTAAATTATACAACAAATATATAAATATAAATATAAAAAACTTATCATTTTACTCTTAAAAATTCAATTTCGAAATTCAAATAACCCGCGCTTGTTCCCATGCCTAACATTACAATAACCGCAACCGATTCACGTACTGTTAAATGAACCTGTAGAAACTTTGAAGAGAGAGTTGTTTTTCATTTTTGCCTAAATGTTTAGTTAAATATATTTAGATGTTTTTTTTTATTCAATTTACAATTTACACAATATATATATACACGTATGTATGGATGTTACCCATATACGGAAACATGCAGTTGAATAAGGGCTAGAGCAGCGCAAGCAGTTCAATTGGAAACGCTTATCACATGAGCACAAAAATAGATTGATTGATAGAAATATATAGATAATATGAATAATAACGATAACGGGTACGTGCTAGTGGCAAGATGGCAGCCCTCTATTTCTTATTCCATTCGGCTTGTGTTGAGTTTACATAAATACGTTTAATGTTTAATGAGAAGAAGATTTGAATCGTAGGCTATTTACAGTTGCGTGGGGGAACACATTCAAGTCACTGATCGGTTAACAGTAACAGGCGCTGTTAAACAATAACAGAATATTTATTGATTACGGCGATAGTTGTGTTATCGATATGTCGCTTACCTCACGACTTAGTCGCTGTTTGGCGCTTGGCCACATTCTTTCCCTGATCGCGACTGTTTATAACCTCGGCATGGAATCCCGTTTCCCAATCAGCATAATATTTCACGGTGCGCACATTACCATCTGGTTCAACCAATGAGTATTCACCCTTCACAACATCTCCGTCGCGCTCCTCTCGCTGATGTTTATTATCGCCAGTGTGCGGATCATTTACGGCATACTCGAAAGCGTAACGCGGATGAGCGTCCTGTGTACATTTAAAAAAGAAAAAGAAAATTGTAATGTGAACCAGTGAAAAGTTTTGCAACCAAGTTCAAGTCTTACAAAGTGCTCCAGATGTTTTTGCGGCAAAACCTTTATTAATGCCGGTGTCGTCACAGGCGCCGACTTCAGATATGCAGCAGACGACAGCGGTGCATGGGCACTCAATACGGACACGCTGGGTGCATATCGGTTAAATCCAGCCCCAAACGGACCAATGCCATGGCCATGACTGTAATCGGCCAGCGGAGCGCCTCCCAAATGCCCCAATTCAGCACCAGCATGCGATAAGGCTCCGTGGTAGGTAAGTGCGGGTGAAACAGCAGCATGGCCCAACGAAATGGCACCGTAGTAAGCGCCATCATGGCCGCTGCTTCCACCCAATGCTAATTTAGAAATCTTAATTAATAATTTAATTTAAATGCAAATGCAATTAACATTTTCAATGCATTGCTGTATTTTTTTCTCAATTGTAAAACTGCTTGTGGTGAATTATTGTTCTTGAGGTGAATTCTTAATCAAGGCTGTGGTGACTTAGAGCCAGTGTTGCCCATATCGCTTTTTTCCGCCAAATCTGGCATTTTAATTAGACCAATTGGGTATAAGGAAATTTCTAATCATTTTAAATATTATTTTGTTTCATTTTGTAAATGTTGCTATTTTTTTTAAAAGCAACTGATCATTTTTTTCTTAAAAGTGCATGTGAATGACAAAATTGTGATATTGAATGTGCAATGAAATAAATTGTAAAGATCCGATAAAAATTAATATGTGCAAACTCACCTGCACTACTAGCATAGCCATGACCCAATGCTGGTGCTGATGTCAACTTAGTTAGAGACGCTCCATGGCCTGAAGTGGCATACCCAAGCCCTAGGCCTAAGTCAAGTTTGCCACCGGAGTAACCGTGACCGTAACTGGCAATTGCTGGAGCGGCTGATATAGTGGCTATCGCTGGCTTGGACACATACTGATGAGAAACAGCACCATGTCCAGTGCTGGCATAGCTGGCACCGATGGCTGGAGCTGCGGAAATGTGACTTACAGCTGGAGCAGCATAGGTTGCAATGGCAGGAGCAGCAGCTACCTTGACAATTGCTGGCTTCGAGACATACTGATGGGACACAGCTCCGTGGCCTGATCCACCATAGCTAGTTGCTACCTTGCTGATAACAGGAATTGCTGCCGGAGCAGTGACCACCGCTGGTGCAGCCGGCAAATAAGTCTTGGAGATCGTAGGCTCATAGCTGGCCACAGCTGGAGCTGCATAGCTGGCAATCTTAGTGATAGCTGGTGCGGGTTTAGATACGTATTGATGGGAAACAGCACCATGTCCTGTGCCGCCGTAACTCGTGGCTATTTTCGTAATTGCAGGAGCTGCAGAGTATGTTGAAATAGCAGGAGCTTCGTAGGTCGACACCTTGCTGATGGCTGGAGTTGCTGAATATGTGGCTACAGCTGGAGCTGCATAGGTGGCTACCTTGGCAACCGGAGCTACCACAGGCTTTGAAACATATTGATGTGAGACAGCTCCATGGCCAGTACTACCATAGCTAGTGGCCACCTTAGTGATTGCTGGAGCAGCTGAATAAGTGGAAATGGCTGGAGCTTTATACGTCGAGATTTTGGTGATGGCTGGGGCTGCTGAATATGTGGCTACAGCTGGAGCTGAGTAGGTAGCGACCTTGGCAACAGCCGGTGCCGCTGCATAGGTGGCAACTGCTGGCTTGGAAACATATTGATGGGAAACGGCACCATGGCCAGAGCCGCCATAGCTCGTGGCTACCTTTGTGATTGCAGGAGCAGCTGAATATGTGGAAATAGCAGGAGCTGCATAGGTGGCAACTTTGGCTACAGCAGGAGCAGCTGCATATGTGGCTACCGCAGGCTTGGAAACATATTGATGAGAAACAGCGCCATGACCACTACCACCGTAGCTTGTGGCTACTTTTGTGATTGCAGGAGCAGCCGAATATGTGGAAATGGCTGGAGCTGAGTAGGTCTCTACCTTAGACACAGCTGGAGCGCTGGAATATGTGGTAATAGCAGGAGCAGCATAGCTTGCAATCTTTGTAACAGCAGGAGCTGCTGTATATGTAGCCACTGCTGGCTTAGATACATACTGATGAGAGACAGCGCCATGGCCTGAGCCGCCATAGCTGGCGGTAACCTTAGTCACAGCTGGAGCCTCATAAGTAGCAACCTTGGCTACAACAGGAGCTGCTGCAGGATAAGCAGCGACAATAGGTTTGGAAATGTACTGATGGGAGACGTCAGCAGCTTGGCTATATGTCGCCACCTTGGCTACAGCTGGAGCCGAGGAATAGGTGCTGACAGCTGGTGCAGCATAGCTAGCAATCTTGGTAACCGCTGGTGCAGCAGCATAACTGGCTACAGCCGGCTTGGACACGTACTGATGGGAGACAGCACCATGTCCGCTACCACCATAGCTACTGGCCAGTTTGGTTATGGCTGGAGCAGCAGAATAGGTAGAGATGGCAGGTGCTGCGTAGCTAGAAATCTTAGAAATTTCTGGGCCACTGGAGTATGTGCTGACAGATGGCGCATATGTAGCCACCTTAGCAATGACTGGAGCGGCAGCGTACGTAGCTACAGCTGGCTTGGATACGTACTGATGGGAAACAGCGCCATGTCCAGAACCGCCATAACTAGTAGCAACTTTAGTGACAGCAGGAGCTGCTGAATAAGATGCTATGGCTGGAGAAGCATAGGTAGCAACTTTAGCTATGGCAGGAGCTGCAGCATAAGTGGCCACGGCTGGCTTGGATACATACTGATGCGAAACGGCACCGCTGGAGTGAGATGAGCTGATGGCGGGAGCTGCATAGCTTGCAATCTTGGTGACTGCTGGAGCAGTGGCATAACTGGCAACAGCTGGCTTAGAAACATATTGATGTGAGACAGCGCCGTGGCCAGAACCGCCATAGCTCGTGTCTACTTTAGTGATAGTTGAAGCAGGTGCGGAATAGGTGGTCACTGCCGGAGCCTCATAAGTGGCTACCTTTGCAACAGCGGGAGCTGCAGGATATGCAGCGACAATTGGCTTGGATATGTACTGATGGGACACATCAGCCGCTTGGCTATAAGTGGCCACCTTCGAGACTGTTGGAGATGAGGAGTACGTGGAGATGGAGGGTGCAGCGTAACTGGCAATCTTAGTAACTGCGGGAGCAGCTGCATAAGTAGCAATAGCTGGCTTCGACACATATTGATGTGAGATGGCACCATAGCCGCTAGAACCATAACTAGCACTCGCTTTGGCAATGGCAGGAGCAACATAGGCCACCTTAGCGGGTGCAGAAACATATGATGTGGTGGCAATAGCAGGTGCTGCTGGCAAATAGGTCTTAGTCAGAGCGGGTGCATAGCTAGCTGAGTAGCCAGAGGTATGTGAGGAGTGCAGTGATGATCTGAGCACTGGAGCGGGCACAGCATAGCTGGCCACCTTGGCAATGGCTGGTGCTGTATAGGCAACTGAGGGCGAATAGGTGGCAATCTTGCTTGGCAGTGCCTGAGAGTAGCTATAGCCAGGTGAGCTGAAAGTTTCCACCTTAGAGTAACCAGGCGTGGCCTTGGAGTACGTATAACCAGGTGACGTGTATGTCTCCACCTTTGTGGTGACTGGTGGTGCATGGTACGGCACACTGGCTGCGGGTGCCGAGGTATAGGTTGCCACCTTGGAAATGCCTGGCGTAGATTGGCTGTAGGTATAACCAGGTGTAGAATAGGTGGACACCTTGGTCAATGCGGGCGCTTGTAGATAGCTTGTATCCAGCTTGGGGGCCGTCAGCACCGTCTTGGTTAGCGCGGGTGAAACCAGATTCTTGAGTTCTATGCCAGAGGGCACCACAGTAGCATATTTGGCAGCTGGCGACTTATCCGCATATGTAATTCCATGTCCGCCATATTCTGCTGAAGGCGTGAATAGTGACTTGTGTACGGGTGCCACATATTTGTTTATCTGGGTCAACCCGCCGTGCGAGTAACCTTCGAAACCCGCTGTAGATTCGTACGAGGCTTCTCCACTTCCAACGCTTGCGTGCAATAGCTTGCCATTCTCCGAGTAACTCGATATAGCCGGAGTTTGGCTGTACTTAGTCACGCCTGGCGTTATGGAGAATTTCACCTCGGCTGGTGGTGGCGCATATGAATATCCAGTTTCGCCAGCTGTATGCACGCAAGGCACAATCGCTGGTGCTATTGTGGGTGAGGGTTCTGCCAGCACCACGCCGAGCAGAAGACTCGACACCATAAGCAGAAACAACTGAACATGCATGTAAAGGGAAGAAGGGTTAGATGATGCAAAAATTAATGTATAGGTTAGTGAGTTGATTAAAAATAAACCTATGTTATTTTTTTTTAGTAATTTTTTTAAATTAAAATTGAAAAATTAGCATTTTAAAACTTTTTTCGATCTTTTTTTATATGTTTTTATTAGGGATCCTGTTTTTTTTTTTAAATTAAATTTTATTTGTAATTGTTTTATAATACAATAATTTTGTATGTTTATATATTTAAATATTTAATAGGATTAAATTTTTTTCTGAAATTTTTTTTTTATTCAATCTATTTGTTTAATTATATTAGTTTTGTTGGGACAATCATTTTTTCACTTTGAATGTATATTAAATGTCTTTTTTTTTTTTTTTAAATTTTAAATCATTTTCATTCATTGTCAAAGTACACCTCGGTATACTCGAATCGTTTGCTGATTTACCAAATTTTTCAAATATGTTGGAACACCATTAAAAAAATTTGAAATATAATATATATTTATTAATATATATTTAAATTTTTTTTTTGTTTTTTTGACACCCACCTTCATATTTTTGAATTTGAATGACACAATTATTATAATAAACGACGTGATCTAATTGAATCAATTAAATCTCAGTTTATATTTAAAAAATGAAAATGCACAGCGATGTTATAATCCTTGTTATAATCCAATGTATCGTTCGAGTGTCGTATATCCTTGTGTAATCGTAGTGTCGTGTTCGAAATCGATATCGAATCCGTATTTGCGAATAGTTCGATGTGACGGCACACGCAATGTAATGTAACGCAACGCAACGCAACGAAACGCAACGCAACGCACGCTCGATGTAGAGCAACGCGGCTGACTGTTGGCCAGCCCCGGCCCTATAATCGCTTATATACGTTCGGTCAGTTATGGATCGGCACGCATGCGCGCAGCAGCCACGCACCAGTTTGGCGACAGCAAAAACAAAAAAAAAAAAATGCGAAAATCAAAATCAAAATCAAAATCAAAATACGTATGTGCAGTTAGGAAAAGCGAGCACAATATCTGCACAAAACTCTGCTTGACTGCCTGAAGAAAAATTGATGACTGTTCGGTTACGATGTTGTCAGATTAAATACGACTACGAGTGCGAGTATGTGTGTATGAGTATTATTGTAGTTTGAGTATGAGTAGCAGCATAGTATAGTATAGTATATCGTTCTCTTTGGGTTTGTTTTGAAAATTTGCTGTCATTGGGTTCTCTTGCTAGAGATTGCAACCTGCATCTGTTCGTTGTTCGTTGTTGGTTGTTCATTGTCTCCGCTGTAGGCCCCACCTTGTGGCTCTGGCATTTTATTAGATCATAGCAAACGCCTCGGCTTAAAAGCATTTGCTTTTTGTTGTTTTCATTTGCGTGGTGCGGTGGTGTGCAATTTCTGGCCAATTCTCTCAGTGGCTGCGTTGCATTGTTGGCCAAGTTTGTATATATTTTACTTGAATCTTGTTGCTTGCTCTTATTTTTATTTTTGTTGTTATTGTTTTGTCTTTTTTTTCACTTTTGCATATGCTTTTAAAGCGACTTAATTTGATTTAGATTTTAATCGCGAGCGTTGCGTGTAGCTCAACAAAAAACTGCAAATCGAAAAAACAAAATAAGAAATACTCAAATTTCATACGCAGTTTGCTTTGGCCTGGCCAGGCTGAAATATGTTCAGAGCTGTGGTATTAATGTCGCTATCAATAAATTTTGTCTCCCTCCCCGTGTGTCAGTCGAATGACTGCAGACCAGGAGCCTTGGCTGTGCATTAGCCAGATATAAAAAAAAAACGCATGAGAATCACGAATACACACACATTAATCTATGTATTATATAGCCAACAAGATATGGCCAAGTGCTGACTTGTTGACCATTAAGATATTCTGTATATAGACGCGGGTGTGATCCATCTATGCCATAGAATTGTAGTGTACTATTGTCTACAAATGATCTTACTAATTGCAGACTTTTAAATCGCAAAAGAAAATGTATATAAATTGATGCTTCAAATGTTTGAATTAATAAATATATTTTCGTATTAATTAGAGCATTAATTTCAATCAATTAATACATAATTAATTGGTTTCTAATATTTTAAATGCAAATGAAAAAATTGGAACATAATTTAAAGTGAAGGTTTGTTTCTGCGGTCTCTTCGATTCAGGATACGAAATCTGTCATGCATTGGAGCAGTTAGTTTTGGCCATTTGTTGCCCACTAACCACTACCAATCACATATTGGTATTTTTAATTAGCTGTCGCTGTGTCGCTGCGACACATATCAACATCAACTTCAAGCTGCCACATGTTGTTGCCACATTTTGTCCCTGACTTGCGTGTGACACCACACGCCGTGCCGTGTGGTAGCAATTCAATTAATAAAACCAAAACGTAACTGTAAAAAAAACTGAAAAAAAATAAACTAGAAACTTACAAACCTAAAAAAAAAAAGTTGCCCAAAACTGAATGGGATTGATTCGATATGAGATCTAGGTGATCTAGACTTGGTCCGACTTGACCAAAAGCGTTTTACCAGCACAGAGTACAGTGTTTTGATTGAGCAGCACACGCGCTGACATTTCAATTAGAAAATCCATGCGGACCTGGTCAGAAGGAATGCTGATTTGTGTCTGGTTTTTGAGGCGATAAACCTTATGGACCAATTAAGCATTACGTACGCTTGCGATTTCCTCTCTTTTATATTTCTATCAAAATAGAAGAATATTTGTATATTTCGCATATATGGAGAATACGCATACGCACTGTGTGCAAGTGGTTTGGTTGAGTGAAAGGCTGTCGTTTTACGTTTGGAGCTTTTAGTATTGCCTTTTTGCTGTTAATTGAACATGAAACATGTTTCAGCCTCAGTCTGTCTATTTGACTATTTTACGTTTGGTTTTATGTTTATTATTTTACTTTTTCCCTAGTTTTGTTGCTGCTGTTGTTGTTTTTCTATTTTTTTTTTTTTTTTGGAGTTTTCGCAATTTGATTGAATTTTAATTTTTTCGCATTTGCAAACCAATACGCATACTGAACGAAAATTCAACAGCAGCAGCAATAACAGCAGCAGCAGTTTTTAACCTACTTCAAGTGTTGAACTGGTCGAGTTTAGTTCGTCCGTCGCGCATTTGTCACACACACGCACTGATCTCTCTCTCGCTCTTGCTCTTGCTCTTGCTCTTGCTCTCTGTCTATTGGTTGCTCTCTGGGCCTGCCGCCGGGGCGTTACGTAATTGCCAACGAGCCTAGCCAGGCTAACTTGGCCAAAAGTCGGCAGGCGACAACGGCGTAGACTACATTGGCTACAGCTGGCCATGGCTAAGAGACGCAGACACGATCATTGCCTACTTAACATCATGACGAAATCTCAAAAATATAAAATCAACTAAAAAAAAACCAAACTTTTTATAAATCCGCCTGACAACCCCAAAGACTACTGCTGCTGTTGCTGGCGGTAATCCTTGCTTAGGTACAAACACCCAGCAGCTGCTCCACCCGCTTTTTTTATAGAAATAATCTAGATTTCGTATATGATTATTTGAACAGACTAACATACATTTACTAGCAGTTACTATGCGTGCCTAGTGGATATATCTAGATCATTTGTCGTTCATTCAAGTCGCAAGGCATGTTCAAAAATTTGCCAACACACATATTCATAAAGTTACAGATTTTAATGCCGACGGCCTGGCTGCCTGACTCGCAATTTGCGCAATTGACGATCTCAGATCCGAAATCGAATCAAAACAAATAAAAAAAAATAACCTAATACTTAATACTTATAACCGAAAACTGAAAACTGAAAACTCAAAACTAAAAAACATAAAATCTTGAATATGATTCTACACGCATCGAAAAACTTTGAACTCGTTTTTAGCATTTTGAAAAGTGCAAAAATCTTATAAAAAACAACTATCGAAAGGCCGAACGAGTTATGTGTGTGTTAGTGCAAGTGTGTGTGTGTGTATGTGCGAGTGTATGATGTATGTGTGTGTGTGCATTGTGTGTATATTTGTAACAATCTGTCTACTTTAGCTTTAGGGTGTACAACGTGCCGTATGCGTGTTATTTTTGTCGCTACGCTAATAGCCGCAGGACAAGTTACCGCTGCTATTCAATATTATGGCTTTAAGGTAGCCAAAGCTCTATATTTATGCATTCTTCGGTGTAGAGATTGCCATTTCAAGCACTGTAATTTATGCCTTGCCAAATTATATTATACAACTCCAATTCAATATTATCCAGCTCATGTCGTGTCAGATGGCGTTTAAACTGTTCGTAAGATAATATGCCAAGCGGATATTGCTGAAAATGGGTATAAGTTGATTTCAACTACTCGTTATTGTAAATATTATGAATCATGTTGACTTTACACATTTCAAAGAATATTAATCGCAATATAAGAGTATTTAGTGCCAAAGAAAATGTGCGGCAATTTCGTGGTATTAAATTGGTAGGTTTAATATAATAACTCTGAAAAATATTACTCAACTTTGTCTGAGGGGTAACTGTGAAAGGATTGCATATTAATTTATCTAAAGAGGGAGATTTTATGTTTATAATTTCACATAAATTTTAAAATTATTCATTAGGCAAAAGGCATGTATATTGTGTAGGTATGACACGATTAATCATATGATGCACTATCAACGATTATTTTCCTAAAAATTTCGATTTAATCGAATTGAAAAAGGTGTAATGTAAGTAATCGCAACGTTAAAATTATTCATTATTTAATAATCGATTAATAGATTTTCTTTCCCATTCCTAATATTGTGTGGTTTTTTTTACAAATCACTTAGTTTTTGCATATATATTGATTGTATTATAATATATAAATGGCTTAAATTATGCATAATAATTGAACCATAAATTATCAGTGCAATTCGTGGGCAGGCAGGAAACAGCTAACAAGCCATAAAACAATCGAATTTGATTTCTAAATTGACTCCGTCTGTCCGTAGATCAGTCTCTGTTCAGTCTCTCTGCTCCTATACTTGTTGGTTGTGTGTGTCTCTCTACTAGGTTGCCCCACCTCTAAAAACCAAAAAACAACTACTTATGAATAGTGAGCTGGTGATTATGCCATAGATTTATATATGTGAATGCGACACACGGTATGCAATTTGACGAAAGACAACTATAAATTAACACTTGCCAATTTGGCAGGCGCGGGCATTCATTATTCTAAGCCGCAGAAGAGAAATAACACACACATATATGTTATGTATATATTTACAGTCATTACCATATACTGTAGCATACGATTTGGCAATACGATTAGCCAACTCTTAGATTTGCTATGGAATTTACGTTACTTTTGGGAAAAAAAATTGTCTTACATTTGCTTAAGCAGCTAATTGCTCCATTGCATTGAGCTGACGTTCTCTTGGATATCAAGATCCTTAATAGGTATTAGGTGTTATTTACGATTGAACAGCTTTTCTAGTCACTATTACACTTGGCAAAAAAAAAAAACCAGTTGGCAATATAGTAACAAATTCTTTGCGTGTAACACACAGTTTGTTCTTGATTTAATTGAGTCGTATATAAATTAAATTGTATATAAACGTCAAATAGAGAAGCTCTAATTGATATTGTAAATTGGAAGATACGTTTTGATTTATAAGCCCAATAAACAATCATAATTTATTGATATAAGTCTGTTATGGTTTGCGGAATATACATTTAGAATTTGTTACATTTAGAACTTAGATTCGTTGAGTGTAGACGTATTAAACCGGATCTAAAGTCTCTAACTGAGTCATTCTAAGTAATAGCATTAGCTAGAGCAATATCGACCACGTCCAATGCTCAATGTCGTCTTGTTGAAGGCGGCGCCTAATCTAGAAAGATTGTAAATTATTTAATTTAGATTTGTAGTATTATGGCAGTTGCCAGTTCTAAAGATCAGAATAGAATTCGAAATAGAAATAAATTTGTAGCATTCAATTGACTATTAGACATTTCTCACGCGTCCAAAAATGCCTTAAGTGATTGCATTTACACATTTTGGGATTTGCACATACACATTTGCACATCAAATTGTGGCACATGTTCATTCGGGTTTTTTTATTTGTAATTTTTCCATTGAAATATAACTGGTTGTTTCTAAATCTGGTCTAGAATGCAGTTGGGGCTGTTGTTGTGGGAGCCCAATTTGCATATTAGCATATTGCAATCAATTTCAAATATATTCACATGTAGATGGCATTAAACACATAAATACATAGTGTGTCACATCATATATATAGTTGTATATAAGTATGTTTATATAGATCCATTATGTGGCTATTATATGCTACAAATTTACACGCACTTTGGTCCAATCCGAGGGTCAATATGAAAACAAGTCAATGCCAAAAACTTGCGTTGACAAAAAAGAACTCTTAATTAGAATACCTTAGTGCTGGCATTCGTATTTGCGTGCGAGTATGAATGTAGAGTATGAATGCTAGTTGTATGAGTACCACTCTGTGGCTGACCATTCAAACTCGTTAGGCAAGATTAAGTTAATTGGATTAGCCTGCAGTTGTAGCTGTAGTTGGAAGCCATCATAGCTGCGCTGGTTATACTCTCAGGTGGGTCAGGTGGCTTGGAATGGGCAGGGGGACTCTAGCTGCAACTGCAACTGCAACTGCATTTAAATGCTGCCTAATTTGTGTGTTAATTATGACATATGCTTATGGCAACGCTAGCCACTGCGACTAAAGTCTGCCATGGCGATGACTGAGTCAACGCTGGAATAGCTAAACTCAAGGTTGTGTGTAATGAAAGTGTTCCTCTGATGGTTGTTAATTATATTGTAATTATACTATTGACCATTATTTAATTGGGTTCCATAAACGGGTAATCCAAAGCACTTATATGGCTGAGCTTGATCTTTGTTTATAAACAAAGTGGCTAATTTTTTCATTCTTCAGTTTTTTTTGTTTGATTTATTGTGAGCAATTTAGTTTGTAGTCAATGGAAATCGATTGTACGATTATTAATGTAAACTTGTTTCGTAAAGCTGATCTCATAATATTGTTATATATTCCCGATAGCGTACAGCTTCGTCAATTGAATATATCTCCTTGCTAGAGCGAATTAAAGTACACTTTACCTTTGATATTTTTCAATGAAATATTACTTGGAGTGTCCGAAATGTCGTATTTATTTAAAACAACTAAACAATAGCAATAAATTACGCATAAATAAAAAATAAATTAACGAACATAAAGGAAACATTGCACAAACTGATCACCGATTGCAGGATCTTCACTTTATATAAGTGTTTATGCTTCAAACACCCTGCAGATTTCGATAGGTTTCTGGTGCGAATAGATGCCCGCCCGCATACATGGGCACCATGTGCTTCTTGTCACGTTTCACCATGGCCTGCACTAGACTGGCAGAAGCCACGCCCTGTTCATCATCATCGTTGACGGCTTCTTCGAAGTCATCCTCCTCCTCTTCTAGCTCGAGTTTGGGGAAGAGAACTGGTCCTGCACCCTCCGGTTTCTGGGGTCGCTTATGAATTGGTGCTATTGGTTTGGCGAAAAACTTTTTGGGCTTACGTTGAAAATAGCTGGAGTATTCGGGGCGGGTGTAACTCTTAGAGACGCCCTTGTACTTGTAGTGCTTCAAGCCAGGCGTAGTGTGAACGATCTTCTTCTTCGGCTGTATGTGATTGGAGATAGGATCCAGATTGTTGCTGGGACGTGGCTTAGATGGCGAAAAACTTGTGTGCAGCACCTGCTGTGGCAGCGAGGGTTTTGGCAGATAGTTCTGTGGTAGATCTTTGGGTTTGTAGTGGTCGTAGTAGGAATGCAGAAGGGACTGACTTGTGCTGTAGAGTGGACGGTACTCCTGGTGATCGTTGGTAATCACTGCCTTCCAGTCACTCTCTTGCACAGCATAGGTGGGTTGTAGTTTCTGGGAATGGGCCAAATCTTCCAGCTTCTGTGCTGCAGCAATCTCCTTATAGTAGTTATTTCTTGCCTGCTGCAGACGCACCCTAATATCGGGATCCATGTCCATGGGTACCTGTTTAATGCGTGCGTGTGGCTTGAACTCTATCAGACTGGGAACCTTGGGATGCGAATGGGTTAGATCCTCAATAGGCTGTTTCAGCGGTTTGATATCTGAACTGAGCACAATGTGCTCCTGATCCTTGCTATAATGATTAATTTTCGACTGTGATGTATCGTCATTTGGAGCACTCTCGCTGTCAGGCGTCTCTGTGATCGGATGCGAATTGGCGCCCACTGTCTTCACGATTGCATTGAATCCCTTTTTGGCATCGGCTGTATAGTGTACAGTACGTATGGAACCGTCTGGTTCCAATATGCTATAGTGACCCTTGACCCCGTTGCCATCACGCGATTCCCATTGCGATTTCACATCGCCAGTGTGTAGATCTTTGACGCCATAGCTAAATGCATACTCAGGATGTTCCTAAAAAAAAAAAACAGAATACAAGAAGAAATTTAAACAATTACAACTCGAAAATATGCTTTTCGTGTATGGAAATATTTGAAGAGAATCCGTTTAATTATTTATTATATATCGTTAAAATATGTTGCTTATTTATTGTATTTAACTAATACAAATAACTGCAACTTGTTCCGATTGTAGGTCACATTTTTTTTCACAGTGTCTCTCTGAACGCGAGTGCATGCGAAAATTCGTTTGACCACACCTTAAGGCAGAAAAAAGTCAAAACGCACGCACCAAAGCTCCATAGGCTCTAGAATTTTTATGTTTTTCACGACAAAAACAAAAAAAAAATAAAATAAAAATAAAATCGAAAAACTAAATATATATATGTAGGTATATAAATAAATGAAATAAGCGCCGTTTCAGTTTTTCGATATGAGAAGAAAATTGTGTCAAGGCAAGAGCGCGCGCTGTGCACAGTTTGAAAGCCACTGGAGGTTGGAGGTTGGGCTGGGTTGGGTTGCATTGCATTGCATTTGCTTTGCGTTGGTTCAGTTTCAGCTTCAGTTCAGTTTGATTTAGTTGTGGCTAACAGCGGATTGATCTTTCGATCTTTTGATCTATAGCCGACATCAAGTCAATTGCAATTTAATTATTAATTAGATATTTTGGCTAAAAGATTGCCCGATTTCGTTTAGAAAGACAAATAAATTACGCTTAAATGATAGGACATATCTATTTTTGTTTGGATACAAGTTCTCTGAGTATCTCTATGTGTAAGTGTGTGTTTGTCAATTTGGAAAATATTTACATAAATTCAATTAATACAAATGTGGAGCGTTGTCAATTGAATGTGTCTGCAAAGTATTTCTCCCTCTATTTTTATCGCATTTTATTTTATATATATATATTTTTTGGCACCTCTGTTAAAGCAAATTGCAAAAAGTATTTCGCATGCTTTGGCGCTGGCTTCAATTAAGCGCAGACGTCCATAAATGGCCAGAGTCGTGTCCCGGCCACAGAGCACTGACTCGTATCTAGAGTTTAGCTTAAGTCTAGTGAGTTTTGCAGTATTTTTTTTTAGTTGGTTGCCTGCCTATCAATTTGCTATGGCTATTGCTGTTGCTGTTGCTATTTCTTGCTGTTGTTGTTGTTGTTATAGTTGTTGTTAAAATTGTTGTTGTTGCTGTCGCTGTCCACTGAAAACAAATGATTACATTTCGAGTGCGTAACCTGAGCAGCCAAGGCTGGCCAAGCAAAAAATAAAAAAAAAAAGCAACTGCAATACAAAATGCACACTAAAATCTCAAAAAAAAAAATCTGCGAAAAATATAGTTTTTAATCATAGCTACTTTTTTGGGGTGCTAGACCAGATTGCGCAATCGAAGCAATCGACTAACTGACCACTGGCCACCCAGGAGTCGCCGTCCAAAATCCAAATCAGAGTTATGAGCTATGGCTTCAGCCATGGCTGCTCTCGATGGATTGTGTCTTGTTGCAATGTGTTTCATGGCATTGCATTTGGTGGGTGCGTGTGAACTTTGTCTCATAAATTGTGCACGCATTCAATTTATGATATGCTGTTCAAAATGGGCGTACGCAATGTGCGATTGCCATGTAAATTGCGCATACGCAGCGTTGGCCGCGCGCGTCAAAGTGACAACAAACACAGCGGACAGATCGTGGGAGACAAAGAAAGAGTCATACGAAAAAAAATATATATATATATATATATGTATATATAATTTGCATATTATTTTTGTTATTATTATTTTGTTGTTTAATAACTCAAAGACGAAGGAAAGACAAACTTATAGGCAGACAGACAAACTGCTGTGACTCGAGCCACGCTGAAAAAAAAAAGCCAAGGCGTTTACTTGGGCGGACAGCTGTGACAGATAGTTGGAGCATAGACAGACAGACAGATAGAGAGACAGAGAGGCAGATAGATCGACAACTTGTTGCCGTATTGCGGCACACGAAAAACATTTTAAAATGTTAAACGCGCCTTGTCATTGCTTTACAGCTTACAATGAAAACAATTGTCTCCTTTCGAGGCCTTTCCCATATACCCCAGGTACCATACGATATGATACTGTACCATACCATATAGATACCATAGGTGCAGCAGTCAAAAACTGCGTGAGCTTTAGCCATATATGGCGCCAGCAAGCCAGCACTCGCTGATCGCTCTCAAACTGTGCACGCAAAACGCATTTTCGGCTACCTGTTCCCCCGCACTCCCCCCTTTAAATTGGCTTCCATAGTACAGGTTGGTTGCAATAAAAACAATAGCTTAGACCAGGACAGGCCCAACCAGGCCAGTTGATATCGTGCAAGTTGATTTATGTGGGCGACGATACCTTCTACAACACACTCACAATACCACTCACACTAACACTCACACTCATACTCACACTCACACACACACAGTTCAATAAATATTTAGCTTGTGGGTGGAGGCGATCATAAAACGCATGAACAACATTCACTTCAGCTGCAGCAGTGCAATCCAATGGCAATGGCCAAAAAATGCCTCTATAGAGCGTTTAATTTGCTGTTAATTGAATGATTACCAAAGAATTTGCCATATGAATATCATAGCTATACAAATATGAATGCAAATTATGTAATTTCAACACAAAATGATTGAATATCCTAATGAAATTGATGAATAGAGTTGTCATGTGTATATAGAAATTGAAGCGTTTAAATGAATCCCGTTTTTCCGTGTATGTGTCTCAATCTTACGAAAGATTTAATTATATTTTAAATATAGATATATATGTCTAAGAAAATGCGAATAACCACAAATTGCACAAAATAATTGGTTACACACAGTGCTCATATTTTGTGCGTAATAATTCATATGCCGCCCATTGTACGTGACAAGACGGCATTTGTTTCTCTTGGCATAGAAAGACATGGTTAGAGGTGCTCAAACCTTTTCTGGGTGAGAGGTTTTCAGAGTGCATTGGTGCAATGGTTAGCTTGGTTTTGGATTGGTAGTTATTGGTTGGTGGTTTGGTGGTGCAGGATGTGAGATACTTACAAATTGTGGTGCATATTCCATGGTTTCGTCATCGTCGGCAACAACAACAGGTGCGGCTGCATCGATACGCTTACAGTCAACGGGGTGTGCCCAGAGGCTGGCCAAAAGGCAAAGGCTGAACAGCAGCATACAGCAGGTGGCAGAAACAGAAGAAGAAGAAGAAGCAGGAGCAGTAGGAGAACTGTCCGACTTTTGCAGTTGCAATCGCCGTCGCAGTCGCTGTCTCGTTATCTAAAAGGCATTCATAACAAGAAATATGAAATTGTGTGATATATGTGTATATGCATACTATACATAGTATGTATATTATTATTTATCAGTGTATCGCTTAATAAATACCACGATAAAACAAGTTGACCAACAGCAGCTAAAACAAGCTGTGTAATAAATAGCCTACAAAACTATTACGCGAGCATATGGGCCAATTAATTGGCCAGAAAGACAAACAACTGAATTGAAATTGAGTTGAAATAGAGACGGGGCGGATTAGCTAAAGACGCCTGCTCTACAGATGCAATGGAACATATTTCAAATCAGTCTCCCTCCATTCAGAGTGTAACTCCACCTCAATCCCTGTCTAGTTAGTCAGTTCGTTTTTTTTGTCGTTCGTTCCACAGCCTCTGGTCATGTCATACAGCGTTGTGACAGTTGTCAAATGGTAATGGTAATACGGCCCCCTCTTAAAATTAGCCGAGAAAGAGATAGAGAGATAGAGAGGGAAAAAGAAAGAGAGGGATACAGATACGCACATTTGTATGTACAATATGACAGCAATGGTTGCTGCGTAGAGATTGATGGTTTTGCTTAAGACCAGTAGCTTCGATATGGAAACGGGTCTGGCGAACGCGACACACAATTCAATTCAATTCAATTTAACTGAGAGCTGTTGTTGTTGTCGCTTGTTGTGTTGTTTTTGCTTTTTCGATTTCAATTGCCACTTGCAACCTGCAAACTTGCAACTTGTCCATTGATTTTTATTTTTTGGGCTAGAGGCGCAATTGAATTGCAACATTTTTTTTTTGGGCATTTTCATTTTTGCACGGTCTCTGTTCGGTCTCGATTCGATGGTATGTCTCTCTCGTTATTTGGGTGTTTTCATTTAGTTGTTGTTTATTTTTTTGGCTGTTTCATCATGATCGAAAAACCTGGCTAATTAGCAAAGTTGTGGAGCGAGCAGCCAAAGCAATCCAATGTAGATATACAAATGCCACAGCCACAAAGATACGTGCACATTCTCATGCACACATACGAACACCCATACAAGTATAGGAGCAGCAAAGCAGCAGGTCTCATTTTTTTTTCGGTTAAGACATATCTGGACATTTGTCAAGAATGTCGACGGGTGTTAACACATTTTGTAAATCTGTGCTATTCATTAACTTTATCTGGTTTCTAGAGCAGTTCCACTGTTCTGAAGATTCTTAAGATTTCTGCTTTCGATGCAAGTTTTTTCCATGGCATTTAAATTTTTTGACAACTTCTAATTAAATTTCATAAATATGACAATATTTTATAGTTAAAGTTATCTACTCAATAGATTATATTTTTTCCATATTTAATTTTAAAATTAATCAAAGTTTATTATATGAATCCTTTAAAGCAAATTCAATGAATCGCAAATATTTATTTATTAATTTAATTGAAACCATTTTAAACTTTCTCTTTCAAACATTGAATATGCCAAAAAGAAAATAAATATTGTTTATTTATCGATGTCAATGCAATGAATCAATTTTTGTGCACATTGTATATAATAAATTGAAATAGTTTGAGCATGTTATAGATTTGCATGCGTTTTGCTGATGATATCTGCACTACTTTCACTTTATAGGTGAAAGTTTGCATTAAATGTTTTCGCTTTCGTTGGAACCCCCACAACAAAATTCGCTCCAGGAAAGCAAACGAATACATGAACTTACATAAAAATACATTGTTACAATTTTTTTTTTTGAATATTTGTTGATTGTTTTTCTGCAAATATGTAAAGATGGCACAAACACAAAATTTTCAGCGCGTCACACAAGCGTTTAAAATCGCACGAAAAACGCGTCCAAATCGCCAGCTGATGTTCACGCAATCTATTCACTCATTCAAGCGGCAGCCGTTAGTTCAATGTCAAGGACAAAAACGTAATTAAAGCGTTTGCACGACATTGCCAATGTATTTATAGTCAGGCCTGGCCAAAACGAAGACGATCGCCATCAGCAGCAGCGTATTGCATTTTCCCGGCGACAAGATTTTCCGGCCCGACTGGTTTGCCACAATTGTTGTCGCTCTGCACTGTCAGTTGAAGATTAGGCAAGGCGGCAACGATGAGCCGCAGCTGGTGGGCATCAGCAGTGCAATCATCTGCAGTTTGAGCATTGGCTTCGGCTTCGGCTTCGGGTTCGGCTTAAGCTTCAGCTTCAGTGCTGCTTCCTAAGCTCAGTCTAATTGACAATTATATGAAACTCTAACTCCAAACTTCAAATCAAACACCAACTCAAGCCACAATTGCAGCTCCTTCTCTGACTCTGTGGCTGGAAACTCGTTTCACTATCACCAGGGGAGCAGCAGCAGCACCTCCACTTCCAATTTGGCTGTCTCCACTTTTGGTTTCAGCTGCAGCAGCGAGTAAAAGTCGTCGTCGTCGCTGTTGTCGTCGTCGTCGTCGTCGTCGTCGGTGTTGGTGTTGGCGTCAGCGTGGTTGTCAGTCCACCAGGACCACCTTTACTCCTCCCCCTCCCCTCTGTGCTGCTGAAATTGCTGCAGCTGTTGAGTGAACATTATAAAATTTATACGAGGCAGGATTACGTTTGGGTATTAACATAAATTAATAGCGATTGCCATGCCAATTTGCCAGGCGACCAAAAAAAAAAAAAGAAAGATTATAATAAAATGTATCTGAAATTGCTTTAATCCATGAGAAACTGTGTGCAACTACCAATACTGCAGCAGCCGCTTCAGAATCCATTGAAGCGTTTTGCATTAAACCTGAAAATTGATTCCAGCTGTGTGACAGATATGCGAACATTTACAAGCTTTATACGCTTATCTGCGACTTGGTTTACACATATCGCATAGAGAAAAGGTCATTAACTGCTTTGATAATTGCTCAGCTCCATAATAATAGCTAATAATAGATAATAACACATAGACTTTGGAAGATTTACATTGAAGTTTTTCAAATTTAATCGCTACTTGAGCTCGTGATTATTTAAACTATCTCATAAATAGGTCTACATGAATTCACACGATGATTATAGTTAATAATAGTTTGGGTATTTGTTTGTGGGCGATACTAACTATAGTATTTGGTATAGATTAACGATTCATATATTATTTATAGTATTTACTTTTATATGAACTATCGCACTCTCACTGTCTTTTAACTAATACTATATCTATTATTCTTGCTCCTAGTCTTTAAGCTCTTGGTTAAAATAATACTCTCCCTTATTCTTACTCTCTTTCTTCAAGCTCTTCTTTATTATAATTATTTTCACTCTTAGGTATTTAAATTCCGTTTAAAATCATAGAGTTCATCGACTAACTAAAAGCCAATTTATGATGTTTATTAAGTTTTCTGCTAATCTGAAGTAAAGCCATTTAATCTATTCACTGCTGAAATTAATGATAATTATGGCACTTCATTATAGCAAATAATTGCACCATCTAAGCATTAGCTTTATATAAACAACGCAATTCATTATTTCGGATTTAGTTAACGCTTCGCCTGTATTTCATTTGGTTACTATTACAAAAAGAATACTGTTGACATATCATTTAATATTATATTACATTACTTATATTTATAGTGGGGCTATATAAGTAAGTTCAGATCAGGGAGAGGGTTCTATATTCACATGTGCAGCTATTGCTTCGTCGTAGTCATCATCAGTCGTCACAGCCAGCGGGAGGAGGAGATGTTTAGTGGTGTTGCTTAATGCTCACGTAGCTGCTGGCGTGTCCATGTCCATGTTCGTAGCCATGTCCATAGCCATGATCGTTGTGTCCATAACCGTAGCCAGCGCCATAGAGATCAGCGTGTCCGTGGCTCTTGTACACCTGGGGATGATGGGCATGACCCAGCTTCTTGACGACGGCATTGAAGCCATTGTGATCATCAGCAGTGTACTCCACGACGCGTGTGGTACCATCGGCCTCCTGAAGCGAGTAGCTGCCATGGACCTTGTCGCCATCGCGTGCCTCCCACTGGCTCTTGTGGTCACCGGTGTGGGCATCCTTGACGCCATAGTCGAACTGGTACTTGGGATAATGATGGGGCTCGTGCTTATCGTAGCCATGTCCATGGCCATAGGATACATAGCCTAGTCTCTCATGACCATGATAACTATGATCGTCATATCCATATCCATAACCATGTCCATGTCCATGCGCTGGCTCCTCGTGCTTGACCAACGAACTGTAGCTGGTAGCATGTCCATGTCCATGTGGCAGAGCCAGACCAAAGCCCACCAGGCCGAGTAGAATCACTGCACCGAATGTCTGCATATTTTGGCTATTAGAGTATTGGTGGTTGTTGGTTTGGTTGACGGTGTTGCTGAGGTTGGTTGATGTCTGTTGGTTCTTGATGGTACCGCTTACTGTTTTTATAGCCAGCGTTATGCGTCGGCCCATCGGGTGGTCTCTGCTCTATTCGGCTCTCTGTGCGCTGGGCCAGAGCCATTCACCTGCCTTCGATTGTCGATTAACTAATTAGTTTGTTTATAATTGTCTGCTACAGTTTTTTTTTTCTTCGTTTTGGCATTTCAGCGCTGAGCTGCATAGAAAATGTTTAATAAATTATATTTTTAGCACCAAGACTACAATTAAATTGTTGAAAAATTAAATTGGAGGGCGTTTGTTTTTGAGCTTTCGAGAATATTTGTATGCAAAGAGAATGAGTACCTCGAATACTCATTAAACAAAGAGCATAAACAATTGGAGTTCAAAATTCAAGGGTTCTCTTGCTAGAAAAACGAAATGATTTTTGGAATTCCATAAGGTTCAGCTGCCCCAACTTAAAGCCAAGGTCGTTGGTCGAATGAACGACCTGCTGATCCTCAGGAATATGAAGCTTTTTAAGAATATAGTTGGAATAAAATGAATGTATTTGAGATTGTAGAATAATATAATTGAAAGATATAAACTTCCCATATTTTTATATATGATTTCAAATTAAAGAATTGGTAGAAATTGGAATTAGTCAATTTACTTTAGAAGGTTAAGCAGATTCATTTTAATTAAACTACAGCCTCTTTAGCTATATCTTCCATTTTGAACTTACATTGTAAATTCTGTAAAGCGTAAAACGTGTAAACATGTTTTCATTTATTTACACTGATTAGATGATCAATCTATTGTAGATCTACAGCGTATTTTCCAATTGTAAATTACATTTCATTTAATTATAACAATGAGAGAACAACTACAGATCGATCAAAATATTTGGAAATATAATTGGAATGGTTTTTAATATAGTTAGAATTGGATTGTCTGACCTTCAACCAGGGCGCTAACGAGCCTATTCTTGAAATTCTTGTAGTACATCCAAATCCAATTCCCAATTCTCCTCCCCCCCTTATTCAAACGAAAATGCAAACAAGATAAACCAAGCAATAAATACGGGCAACGAAACTATAAATCATATTTTCGGAGAGTCGTAACAATGCCGTTTAATTTGCACCGTTAATGGAAAACATTAACAGGTATTTAGTTTAGCGGCAATTCGGAAGCACTCGGGCCCACCGACCACCCACAGAGCGTATACGTATTAATTAATGGCCCAAACGATGGGGTGCAGCTGCCTCATCGCCCCCCCCTTTCCCACTCTCAGCACAGGGCTGCAATGCGTCTCAAGGTCATGTTGGGCCTTACCAAAATAAGTAGAGTGAATTAAAAAAAAACACTAAGTTTTCTGTTGTTGTTTCTTTTTGCTGTTGTTTTTGGTTTTGGTCGGCTCGAAAATGCAGCGAGGCGCGGCGTTTGGTTAATTTGAAAGCGGGCCACACTTGTTGATTGATTTCTACTAAAAACAACAACAACAATAATAACAAAAACAACAACAATAACAACAACAACAACTACAACCAGCACATTGAACGATTGTTCAAGCGTTGCTTTGGTGCTGTTAACGCCCCATTTATCAGGCGTTGTTGTTGGTTTTTGTTGTTGGTTTTTGAGCAGCTTTTAATTGGGCAATGGGCATCGGGTAATTCGTACAAACGAATATGAATATGAATGTGGAAATGTCGATGGAAATTCGCACAAATATTTGAGGCATTTATTACTTTTGTATGCCATGCTTTAGTTTACTTTTATGCTCTAGCCTATTTTTTAACCTCCAGATAACTAATTAATTCATATTGATAGTTTTAGTTTTTTTTTCGGTTTTGGTTTTTCGGGTTTTTGGTTTTGTTTGGGTTTTCGGTTTAGAATGTTCATTCAACTATAAAAAGGCTAGAGCCCCTATGTTTGGCATCACAGTCTCATTTGGGTTTTAGGCCAAGCAACACAAGCATCTAATCCAATTCCAATTCCAACTATAACACTATAACACTATAACATGGCTTTCAAACTGTCTGTAGTCTGCTTTGCTCTGTTGGCTGTTACGGCCGCAAGCTATATACCACATGCCGATTACCATCATGGACATGGACATGAGCACAGCGTCGGCTTCAGCATTCAGACGCATCATGAGGAGCCCAAGAAATGGCACGGACATGAGCACGATCAGCACTGGGCAGCACCACAGCACCAGCACCAGCAGCAGCATTATGATGCTGGCCACCAGCAATGGGCACCACATGGCCACCAGCACCATGAGGAGGCACATCATCATCCTAAATATGAGTTCGACTACGGCGTCAAGGATACCAAAACTGGGGACATTAAGAACCAGTGGGAGACCCGTGATGGCGATAAAGTCAAGGGTGGCTACACCATGAAGGAGGCTGATGGACGCACTCGTGTCGTTGAGTACACCGCCGATGATCATAATGGCTTCCAGGCTGTCGTCAAGCACATTGGCCACGCCCACCCAGTCGAGCACAAGTCATACGATCATGGTCATCAGGCTCATGGACATGGCTACGAGCACGCCGCCTACGATCATGGACATGGTCATGCCACCAGCTATGTGGATGTTAAGCAGGATACGGGCAAAGGCAAATGGTGGTAATGCGCAGACAGGATTAGGAATTCTTCAACAGTCAAATGATATTGTAAAAATGATAGACCTCAATTATATTTAAATAATAAAAATAGCAAAATGCATAAAATGCGATTAATTCAAACATTTCCAATTCTTTTATTCAAAATTTTCAATTTTTTTGGTATTATTTTTTTTAAGTGTAAAATCCGTACAGCAGTAAGAATGTAGCTTAAGAACACAGGGCTATATTTTTTTATCTCGAACCAAACCTCTGTATGAGCCTACATTTTTGGGTTGTGGCTTTAAGATGTGGTCCAAAATTAAGTCGCTTGTCCAGGGTGACACCAAGGTATCACCCTAGGCTTGGCTTGCGACGGCTGCTCCAGGGTAACTCCTTCCAGCTGGATTCTAGGGGTATTCGAGATTCGCGTTTTGAGAACTGACTATCGAGATAACTCTGTAGTCCATTAGCTGCTTCCAGACGACTGCTGGAGTTGTAGATGGTAGCGATGTGGTCTCTGTATGTCGCCATGGTAGCCTTGTTGTGGTCTGCCATATGTTGGCTGCTGGGGCTCGGTATATCTGCCGTATAGAGGGAGTAGAGTAGTGATCCAAGGACGCTACCCTGTGGAAGACGAATAAAATATGAATGTCGCTGATAACAGCGACAATAACAAAAACAGAGCGCGAACAGCTGCAGTATACCTCTTAGTGCACCCTCGAAATTTCTCGTTGGCCAAAAAAGAAGCGAAAAAAGAGGCAGAGGGGGCGTGGCAGACCCCACAAAGTATATATATTCTCGATTAGGAAGGGACGCGCAGTCGATTGAGCCAAAATTTACCCCCTCTCCCGTCCGAATTTGGCCAAAAAAAACCGCCAGAATCGCCCAAATCGCCAAAATCGTCTCGCTGTATCGGCACTCCTATTATTTTGAGAAGAATATAAAAGATTTGAGCCGCGTCCGGAGGCGCCAAAAAAACTGTCAAAATCGCCGAAA
>JBANCZ010000793.1:0-28949 GCA_037040025.1 Sphaerogastrella javana | reverse complement strand
TTATTGTGATATTTGTTATTGTGACGTAATTGTTATTATTGTAAATTTTGATGAAGCTAACCGCTAAGGCTAGCCGGAGCGCCCGATTGCGGGCTGAATGAATAGCAGCAAAGGTCACTAAGGGGTTCCTGGTATTCCCCGTATGCCTTAATAAAGTAAACAAAAAAAAAATAAAATAAAATAAAAGAATTTTCTACAGATTTATGAGATTTATGAGATTTATGAGTGCAACAAATCATCAACTAAATCGAAAGTACGGAGTACATCGAGAAATACTATGTACATGGATTGCAATTACGTGAATAATTGAAGTCAATTATCAAATACTGAATGCTATTGTATGACTATGTCTGTCTAAAAACAGTATTTCTTAGTTATTCCCGCTAGCAAGTTTATTCAGAGGATGATTAAATGTTGGCCATTGTTGCACATGGGTTGATGTCTTAGTCGTTGACAGCTTTTGAATTAAAAAACATATTTTCTGGCCTTTTGTAGAGAGCGCCAATTAATTAGTATAAATTCCTTTAATGAAATATACAAATATAAATGATGGTAAATATATATGTAAACATATATGTTTTTTTTTAAAGAATTTTGATTTTTATGGAACCATGTCCTTTTGAAATCACAACGATTAGCCAAGTGACTATAAATTACAAGTTGTATGTGGCCAAAGTCAAGTTGTGTGTGTGTGGCTAATGAATTCCACAGCTTTCTAACGCATCTTATTGAAATACGCCAAAAGGTATTTCTTTTTAGCCACTTGTCGTTTGTTTGGCAACAAATCATGAGCCATGGACATCGACAAGCGAACAGCAGTAGCAGTAGCAGTAGCATGCAACAGCAGCAGAAGCAACATCAACAGCAGCAGCAATATCGACAGCAACAGCAACAGCAACAGCAACAGCAACTACAGCAGCTGCAGCAAATGTTTGTGGATAATTGCAGCTGACAGGAGACGACAATGGCATTGGTGACATTGGAACTGAGAGTAGGATCGAGTAGATGCAGTAGATATATTCGATGTGCTGTCAGCTTATGGCTCCAACTGTTACGACTCTTTTGTAAACGTGATAATTGGACTCTTGCACCGACATAAGAGGAATTGTGGGCATAAGTGCGCTTTGCTTCTGACAGATTTGTGTTTGCCCTATTCCTTTTTAATTGGTAGTCGCACATCTGGGTTTAAATCAAAAGTGAAATTGAAATATGTACGTCATTTATCGCTCTGTCTGCACGTGCGATGCCTTATAATTAGCTCAGGTTTGTCATTTCGTAATACGAAATCAAAATGCGATCGCCGTTGAGTAGTTTTTTGGATTTTGGTTAACCACCCGTGGCTGTACACCCAAATTTCAACAAATCCCGCTATATAATTATTATCAATTTATATAAATTTTGTTTTATTTAATTTTACTTTTATTTTTGCAAACTTTCCTTTTGTCGAGCTGCAGGTGACAAAGTGACAGGTGTAGAAATGTTTAACAAATTTCGCACTACAAACAACCAAAGCGAACAAATGCTAACTGGACTGTTCCCTCAACATAACTACCTACAGATATATTAAAGTGGGCTAGGCCAGAGCCTACACATAAATAGCATTAGCTTGCTAATTGACAGGGTCAATACCAGAACCACAATCATACAATTTGGCCCAACCTGCACACGTTTTTAGAAAACTTTCATTTCATTTTCGTCGATAGTGAAATGTTTTGATTCGAGCCCTAAATGTTTGTTGTTGTTGCTGTAGAATTTGTTTATGATGCAACGATTTTGATTGCGTAAATGTGCATGTTAATTCGGTTAACAAACATTTCATGCAATGCTTGATGACTTTCAAATAGGTGCTAATAAAGGGTTGGAACTGGAGATGGGGCTAGGCTTACCCAAAAATTTGTGCATTTCTCACGAGACGATGGACAATTAATGAATACATTTTGGTGTTCTAGAATTTTAAAGACATATATATAAAGGAATGTACATAGAAAGATTATTTACAAATAAATAAATATAAAGATCTATAGGTAGGTAGATATATAGACAGAAGATAGATAGATTGAAGGAAACAATAAAAGAGATACAAAAATAGAAAGGAAGGAAGATGAAAATATAGCCAGACAGATAAAAAGACAGGTAGGCTTATAAAAAGATTGATAGATAGATAAGTCTGTAGATAAATGAAAATATACTGACATACATAGATAGATAGATGATAGATACATTAATCAATTAAATAAACTTTGTCGTAGGCAAGTATGAGAGTTACACACAATTGTTACAATTAATTCAGCAATTAATCAATTGCCAACTCGTTTAATTATTCCAAATCCAGTTGTATATAAAAAAAATCAACTAACATGCAACTTTTCTCTCTCTCTTTTTATTTAGCTTTTATAACTTTGATCAATCTTTGATAAAGCATTATATATATAAGTATATATATACAGTTCAGCATTATACTAAAAGTTCATGCGCTGTAAATCAATGTCAGTTTAGTACCTAGTTCAAGTGTAATGTATCATTGCCATAAGTATTTGTGGTCTCACCTAATGCGACACGCCAGCGATATGCTCTTTGGTGGCCGCTTTAATTGAGCCATTGGGCTTTATGTCTACCAAAAAAAGTATTGGGCCAAAATCAAAAATCAAACACACAGCCAGAGGCAACACAAACAACAGACAACAGACAACAATCAACAGAAAACATGAAGTGAGCCAAACGTTGGCTGCTCAGTCGCTCTGCTCTCTGTGGCTCTTTGCTCACTTTCCACACACATACATACAAATACACACTCATATACACTTACACATAGACTCACTGAGTAAAGAGCACGATGTCTCAGCTTTCACATTGTGCGCTCTTAGCGCGGCTTCAGCTGCAAAAGTTTTGGTATAAAACTTCTTACGTATGCTCGTCATGGCTCAATCTTACCTTGAACTTGGTCGTGTTAAGATCGCAGCGCAAAGAGTCTTAGAAAATTATAGAATATCATCTTCAGCGTGTGTTTGTGTGTGTGGCTCTGCCGGGGTAGTTCATTTGAATATTGATAAGAGCGTTAATAGTGAAACGAACAGCAAATCAAACAAAAGACTTTAGAAAAAATGGAACAAAGATCCGTTGCGCTTTGTACATAAATCAGTGTTTTGGCCAGACTCTTCTATAATACTTAAAGGCAAATTAACACTATCTATAAGTCTAACTACATATCTACAACTGTGTGTGTGTGCGTGTGTGCTAGTAACTCTAACTAAATATGGACTGGCAGCGTTCGAGGGCGAGCGCTGGGCAGCTGATGTTGTTCTATTTGCTCATGCCATTTGCATTGACACACGCCTGGAGTCTGGCTGCCACACCTGCCGCACCTGCCACACCTGTCACAGTGTCTGCCACAGAGCCTGCCACACGGACTGCTGCACCCTTGGCCAGACAAATAAATTGTAAGTTGCGCCAAGTCATTTAATATGCACACAAATTTGTAACGATTAAGTCGAGTTTTCGCCTTTTGGTTGTCGGTTGTCCGATTTTTTTCGTTGGCTGATTACTTTTATGACTCATTGTACAATTTCTTTTTGGCCTGTCTTATAATGCGTGCAAGACATAAGTAGCAGCAGCAAAACAAGCAAAGCAAAACAAAACTACACAAACAGCAGAAAGAAACACAATCAAAAGAAAAAAAAAACGCTTTTTATTGCAGTGAAATTTTTGCTCATTAAGCTGAAGTTGTGAGAGAGCGCCAGAAATTTATTAGCCATTATATCATAGCCAAAGCCATAGTTATAGCCAGAGTCATAGTCAAATAGCCCTACTAAGGCTGCCCTTTTTTAAGTTAACTCGGAATTGGGCAGGGTATCAAGAGTTCTTCAATTTGATGTGGCAATTGACAGGTGTCAACAGATGGTAACAACAATACCCTAATCCCCAAAAGCAACAACAACAACAACAACAGGTAGAACAACAATTAAATGGCCAATTAACACTGACACTCATGGCCAACGCAGCAGAACCAGAATATCATTAATGCAAGTCTTGGGTGAGGCGGGCGAAGTTGCGTTTTCTAGAGCGTCTGAATTGCTGAAATGCTTGAATATCGCCAAACCAAAAAAAAAAAACAAAAAAAAAAAAAACCGGCATATACAGTCAGCCTGACTCTCAGATGTGCAACTCGTGCTCAATTAGCCACTCGTCTTGCACTTGTCAGCCAAAGAAACGAAGAAGAAAATGAAAAAACGAAACGAAAAAAAAGAGGCGACCCAAGTTTTTTTTTGTTTTTTTTTTTTGAGTTCTGCTTACAAATGGGTCACACTTGTCGTATGAGTGTTTATAATTAAACTAGAACTTGTTGAGATTTAACACAAATACATGTGTCGCTTTGACAGTGGGCAGTCAAAAGAAAGACAAGAGGCGAGAGCAGAGTGTGTGTGTGTGTGTACTTAATGTCGAGTCATTAGCGACACACACAGACAGAGACAGTTAGGATTAACAAAAGTCTTTAATAGAACGAACTACAGATACGCTCATAACTATAGCAAAATGTGACACAACAGTTAGAAACGATTAGGCAACTAGTGCTGCAAATATTTAAACTAAAACAAATGTGTGCTAAAAAAGCTATGCTAAAGATTTGTGTGCTGAAAAGTCGGAGCTTAAAATGTCCACTTAAAATGTTAATAAATTTAATTTTTATTGTTGTGGTTTTAGCTAATGGTAGAGGCTTTAGTCAAGCTTTAGATTCAGCCGGAAAACGGTTTTGTTTTTAATAAATTGAATCAAGAATTTGCATATGAGTGTGAAGCTATAACGAAAATATTTTAATTAAATTTGTCTAAGCTTTTATTGTCTTCAGTTTTGCAATTATATGGCCATTCATTGTTGATCTTTTGTTTGGAATATTAATAAAATATTTCCAATTTGTATTAACAGTATTTTATTAAAATATTTCCAATTAATATTTATGGCCTTTTGTTTAAGTCGAATTCACAGTTTTGGTAACCCATTGACCCATTTCTTGAAATTCTTATATAAATTCTTGAACATACACATATCAAAGCTATAGCTTTAGATCTATAGAGCTACACCTACAGCTCGAAACAATGACTGAGCTGCCGTTAAATTTTACTTTTTGTTAAAACCATATGCATATGTTGTGATGCCCTCAAGTGAAGAGCATAAGGAAAACAACAACAATAACAAAGAAATGTAAATAATATGTAGGAAATAAAAACAATAAAGTGTGCGTATGTCTGTCTGTTTGTCTGTATGTCTGTATGTATGTCTTTGGTGTGTTGTCTTGTGTCTTATTCAAGTCATGATACACAAGTGTCGACCAGCCACTGGACAACCGACAACAAAGCACAACAAAGCGAATCCAAGTGTAGCCGGTAGTTGTTGTTGTTATGTTATTGTTGTGGTTGTTGTTGCTGTTGTTGTTACTGTTGTTGTTGTTGAGGCGACACCAAAAAACACAACCAGAAAAATGCTTACAATTGGGTTATAACCGTCCAAGCAAGCTTGTGTGTTAGTATTCTCTTTCTGTCTGTGTATAAGTGTGTCCAGTTTTTTTGTTAATATTTTGGTGCATACAGAAAATGTTATAACTAAAGTCCAATTTAAGACGACATTTAAAATAATAAAAACCAAAAGTAAAGAGCATTTATTTTTGGATGAAATGAAATGTAATGAAATCAAGTTTCATTTTTTAATTGACAATGCGAACTCAAATCAACAAACAAGGCATTGTTTAGCTCAAGAAGAGCAAATCGTGAAACAGAGATATAGAGAGGGAGAGAGAAAGAAAGAGAAAGAGAGAGAGAGAGATAGAGAGTGACGAGTTAAGCAGGAATGTGCGAACGAATGTTACATATTTTCACAGACCTCAAACTGTCATCGATTTGCGTACGTCTATTAACTAGTTTACTGACTTAGTAGTTGCAATAGTAGAAGTAGTAATAGTAGTAGTAATAGTATTGGTAAACGTAGTCTCAGTATTTCTTGTATTTATGTAGTCGAACTAGTTGTTGTTTTTGTTATGCCAGTCGTGGTAGTAGTTCTTCTTCAAGCTGCAGCGGGTGTCTTCAATCGTTTTATATTGAATAGCAGTGAAAGTTTATTGAGCTTGTTTTGGTCTTGAGCGAGCAAAAAAAAATACAAATAAAAATAAAAAATCAACTCAAAACACACAAAACTCACTCACACATAACTGGACTAACGGTTATGGTCAAGCTTGTTATCTAGCGTTATTTTTTTTTTTTTTTGGAGACAAGTTTCTATTTCTATAATGACGCTAAAAATTCTTAAGAAATCTCCAAAACAGTTGTCTGTTCTAAAAGCCACATAAAAAAATTCCATGACTAGGCATAGGCCACACAACACCAAAAAAAAGGTAAAGAAAGAAAAAAAATACAAATTTGAATTGAATAGAATTTTAACTATTTTTTTGTTGTATATTTTATGTGCCACATGCTGAATTATTCATGTGCTTGCAACTGATACAAGATCTTATAAGAAACTAACCAAATTACTATATAGTACATATACTAGTGATCAGCAGGCGTATAGCTTAACTAAATAGTGTTGTTTGCCGCAGTCGTGATTCACTTTCGAAAATGTTTGCCTAGAATTTGCCATGATTATGATTATGATTATGATTATGCTAATGCTTTATGAGCTACTGTTATTGGCTATTGCTAGTGCCCTGGGCTATGGATAATAATTGTAGATTTATGTCTTTAATAGCTTGACAGTTATGTGTATTGGCAAGTGGCAGTTGGTAGCGAAGTTGGCCCAAATGCCCAAACAGCCGCAACAACTTTTCCACTTAACAGTTTACCATGCACTCAATGAGCCGTTCCTTTTTTTTGTTTTTGATTCAAACTGCAAAATGCAACACGCGTCACCCATCAACAAGTTCGATTACACCCGCACCACCCATCATTCACCATTCACTTGCACTCACACTCCATATAAGTACGTTTTGAACTGAACTTAAACAATGGTCTAATAATAACCATGGGCCACGCATAAATTACAATTGCAGTGAAAGTTCAAATCGCAAAATGAAATTAAGTAGCTATAGTTACCCCACACCAGTCTATACTCCCCACTTTCCACCCCCACTCTCTTACTCTGCCTCTCATCTACTTGTCCACCTTGAGTATTGTTATGGCATGTGGCAGATGTGCTTTTGGAGGATTGGGGGTGCCGGGCTGCATTTGCATGGAGTGCACGCCCTGTGAAAAGTGAAAACAAAGATTCACAGCTGGCTTAATGCGGGCATTAGCTGACAAAGACACTAACAAAGATACTTGCCACCAAATAAAGTCTAAAAAAAAAAAGTTCAACTGCCGCGTGGGCAGACAAACAAGGATTTTTATCGGTTAAATGTCACTATGCAACAAGCAACAAGCAGCAGGCAGGCAGCAAGGCAACAACAGGCAACATGAAACGAACTTGCAACAAGCTGCGGCAAAACAATTTTTCACACAAGCTGCATGTAGCATCCTAGCCTTGGCGACACGACCTAAGCGACATCAGCATCATTAGAAACAGCAACAGCTACAGCATCAGCGATAGACAGGCTGCAGTTCCCACTGGGGACAGCAGTAGCTTTCACTTGCCACTTGTGGCAGAGTATGGCATTGGCATTGAATGTTGCACAGAATTGACAATATTTGCCTGGCTGATGCTGCGCTGCCTGTTTGGGTCAAAAGTACAATAAGATTTCGAATTTAACCTCTAGCTATTTTCACTAATCACGAACTGTAGCCTGCAGCTGCAACACAAGTAGCAAGTGGCAAGATGAGGCTCAATTAAAAGGTAGCAAATGCTGCATGTGTGTGGCATAAACCAAAATAATTGCTCACTTTGGCGCCTCTTTAAAATGCAATAAACAAATTGCAGCCTGCCACAAAATGTTGCTACCAACTGCAAGCAATTTCAACTGAAGGAAAAAAAAAAATTGCACGCCATTAAATATAGTTTAAAACTAATTATTAATTGTGTTTTTTTTTTTTATAATTTAATTTATAAACAATTTAATTGTTGCCTTGGCTACTTGATTATTTTCACTGCTTTATTGTGACTGTGGTCAAGTAGCTTAACCAAAGCATTAGAAAACCACAATTGAGCCACGATTTAAACAGGCGGCATGTGCCACAAGTGGCAGCTGGCCAACAGACAGAGACAGAGAAGAAAGACAGAAACATATGGAGACAGAAAAGGATAGAAGAAGACAGAGACAGACACCCATAGAGACTCTGCCGCAGAAGGTGTTATCAATGTTTGCCAGTATTATTGTTGCTGTTGTTGTAGTTAATATGGTTGTTATTGTTGTTGTTGTCACTATTGTTGCTTCTGTTGTTGTTGTTGTTGTTGTTGTTGCTGCTGTTGTTGCATTGGTCAGTTGGCCATTGCGTACTTTCACTCAAATATTTACAGTTGGAAAAGCTGTGCGCCACAACCGACAAAAACTCAACAAATTAGACCGAATTCCGCACACTGTGCGTTCGACAACAAACCAAACCAAGATAAACATGGAACAAATAAATATTTAAAATAAATATTAACAATATTTGATTTATTTTATTTACAGCAATTTCGCCTTACTTTGATTTAGCCTTATGCCCGCTTCGAGCTGAACCCTGGTCCTGTGCCCGGCAGCAGTCGGGCCGCCTCTTGGATGTCTGGGATGATGAGCTGCAAGTGCAGTGGCAAAACCTGAAAGGTAAATTGATCGCTGATAAACAGGTGAAAAAGGTGTTAATGACTGTGATTAGCGCTTAATTAGTCTCTTCACTTAGTACAGCTATGATTTATGCAGCCGGATGAAAATCAGTGAAATTTGCGAAAAATCACAGCAATTTGCGTGTGTGAAAACGAGAGCATGTTATAGCAGCCAGCTTAAAGTCGTGCACATATTGAGCTGCACTGCTTGCGCAAGCAGTTCGCTGAATTGAACATGTAAGCAGTTATTGGCTTTGGGCTGGCTCAAAATTCTCGCTGCACTTTCGCTGTTTGTTATTATTAATTCAAGCATTTGGCGTTATTTTTTTTTTTTAACTTTTTGTTATTTTTAATTATTATAAAATTTTGCCGTTAAATTGTTTGCAGTTGAAGCGGATCGCCAGCTGAATGCGACGATTGAGCGACGAGGCTATAGCGCATCGGATTTGCCTATCAAAGAGAAGCCATCGACGCTGCTAAAGAAAATCGAGATTGGCACGAAATATATGAAGGAATATCTGGCCGAGACGATGGACGGGTAACTGGCTAGCACTAGCATTGAAAGCTATGTGCATGTGTGCGTGTGTGAATCAGGTTTTTATATATATCTTCCTCTCTTTCTCTGTCTTTCTGGCTTCCCACACAGATTTCTTGGACGCGAATACGAGTATCTGCAGTCACCAAAAGCAGCGGATGATAGTGAAAACGCTGACTATGACGACGAGACGGATTCAGAGACGGACGCAGATGCCGAGACAGATGCTGTGGACAGCGGGGATACAGCTGAGGAGGAGAACGATGCTTCAAACACAGCCGAGCAGGACGGCGCCAGCGACGCTGAGGAGGAAGAAGCTGAGGCTGACGCTGAGGCTGATGCTGAGGCTGATGCTGAGGCCGAGGCCGAAGAGGAGCCTGAACATGAAAATGCAGTCAGCGTAACGACGAATGGCAATCAGCTGCAGCCGTCGGACGATGTGAAAAATTCCGTTTTTAGCGCTGACACATCGAGCACATCGAGCGGCGTGGAATTCATTGAGCTGGAAGATGGCGAGGAGGATGCAGCGGGTGCGGTGAAGCGACCAGGCGGTGGCAAGCGTAAGAAAAACAAAAACAAACGCAAGAAGAAGGGACAACAACAGCAACCAGCCACATTGGTTGTGGTGCAGCAGGCACCCGAACATCACGAAGCGGATACCTGGCACGACAGCGCTCCAGCCGTAGTTAGTCAAGGCTCTGGACATGGAGGCGGGCATGGAGGCGGTCATGGCGGCGGCAAGCCTTTCAAGCGCAAGAGCAAACGCGGCAAGCGCGGAAAGCGCAAGCGCAAGGGTCATGGATCGACGGGGGCTTTGGTGCAGCAGGACAACACTGATGATCTGGGCCTGGAGCTGCTTGACGACCTGCTAGATAGCGGCATAGGCGTGGCCGGAGGAAAGCGCAAGCATAAGAATTATGGTAGAAGTAACGGAGGTGTGTGTTGTTTGCTGCGTGTGGTTTTTATTATTGACACAATTTTCTAAGCACAACTTTGTGAATGCCTATCAATATATTTAAGATTCTAATGCGCCCGCAGAGAGTATAATAATTTGTAAAAATAATCCATTATTTTTATAAAATTTGTACAAATAGTTAATATATTATTTACACTTTATAAACTATCTGCAAGCGCATTGCATAAAAGGAAAAATTTGATTTGCATGCGCCTTAAGCGTTTCATAGCTGCCAGCTTTGCTGCATGCACAGCAATTAACTGAACTGAACTGCTTGCGCAAGCAGTTCGCTGTGTTGGTGTCGGTTAGCGCATGCGTGCAAGCAGTGTGCAGGCAGCTGCATGTGAAAGATTTGAAGTGAAATAATTTAAGCATAATTTAAACAAAAAATCAAAACGAATTTCAAATTTCAAAAACATGTATGCATAAATTATTTCACAGTTTACAGTTGGTAATTTATATATTTAATATGTTTCTTTTATTTATTATTAAGTATTTTGTTTGTATATAATTTGCTTGCTTTTGAATGCTTGTTGTCGTTATCGTTATCGTTATTGTATGTAATTGTTATCGTTAACGCACTTTTACGCGCACTGCAGTTCATACTAACAAACACCACCCTCCCAAGCGATATATATTAGATTTCTATTTATATATGTGATGCGTTTCGAATGCCTAAATTTAAATACTATTATTATAATTAATACTTTAACTAAACAATAACATATTGTTTTACAGTAACGCGCGGCAAGAAGAAGAAGAAGCGCAAGGCTTTGGCTAAGCTGGCGCTCATTGGCACAATTCTCAAGGCTAAAATTGAGCTGCTGCTGAAAATACTGGGCGCTCATCTACAGATCAAATTCTTTGCCATAGCTTTGATCGGTTTACTCATCAATATAGCGCGATTCTGGATCGATGTTAAACGCGGCGGTACCCCGTCCAAGGTAAGCTGAGTGGCAGCCCATCGCAACCGATGGCGCCTGTTGCCCTTTTGAGTTATTTCTGTTACTTGTTACTGGACAACACACATATGAACAATGATATTTGTTCGGGTAATAAGACCTATGTTAATTGTTCTCTAAATGATTCTGATTCTACAGCACCACAATTTTCAAGTTATGTTGAGTTCCTAATTGGGTTTGTTACTAATTTTTAAGTACAGCAAGTGACTCTTACTTTCTCTGTCTCTCTCTCTCTCTGTCTCACACTTCTACTTCAACATTTTGTACATAAAAAAAGTGTTTGATACAGTTACAGGAGCTCTAAATGTTTCACTACCAGCTGCGGTTTCCGTTTATTAAAAAGTTTTCTGCAACAAAATCAAACAGCATAAAAAATTACAGACCTAAAATAACATATTCAGACCTCTTTGGTTTCAGATATGGTATTAATATGGGCCAGCCTCAACAATTAACAGTAAATAACAAAAATAAAAAAAAAACCCAAATTAAAAAAGCTCCCAAATTAACTAAAATAAACTAAGTGTAAGTATGGGCGTGACGTCTTATATATGTAGGTACGCCCAATAGTCCCAGGCTGCCGATAATAAACTCTTCTTTGACCAAGAGAAAATCATATATATCATACGATCTTTATACACACACTCTCTTGAGTATAAACACCGATACCGTGATCGGCCCAAAGATAACCAATGTCCAATCCAAAATACAAAAACACAGCTCTTACACACTGGGCTCTTTGGTATTTCCTGTGGTGTTTCTCACTTCACGCCCTATTTGCATCATTTCTAACTAGGTTGTCTATGTCGAACATGCTCACCATCAGCACCACTACGAGGATCATGGCGATGATTGGGGTGGCGAACAGGGCAGCTACTGGAAACGTTCCCTCCAAACAGATCCCTCCGTCGAGGACTCGGACTCTGCCACGGACAGTTACCAAGTTAGAGCCCAACACCAACAACAACAGTCACAGCCCCAGGATGCACACTATATGGCCTATCGCAATCAATACCAGTGGCAATAAAATCTTAATTATATATTAAATTATTTATTTTACATCGTATTATGACGCTGATTATTAAATAATCCCTAGAGTCCTAGCTAAAAAAAAATGCCAGTAAACAAATTTTTGTAGTTCGTAAAACCCCGCCTTAGTAGAAATTTATAATCTATGCGACTTTAGTGCAATGACTTTCCCCTAATTGTAAATTTAATTTAAGTTATAATGAGAAGAAAAAAAGAGAAAAGAAAACAATTTAAGAATCGTAAAACGTTTTGTTAATGCTCTTTTTAAAACGTTGTTGAAGTTAACCCTAAGTTATTTATTTGAATTATTTATTTGTACTTGTACTGTTACATGAAACCATATTAAAAACAAATTCTTTAACAAGCTAGAGGACAAATGTTGCATTTTCGAAAGGTGTGAATGATGTTTGTTGGGGGTTATTTGAATTGGATTTTCGAAAGGCATCAAAAAACTTTAGTAAACTGTACGAAAAACATGGTAAGGTAAGCAGTATTGTTTGGGGGTAATGGAATGAAATTTCTTATGCAGACTTTTGTAAGGTATTTTCTTGTAAGATATTTCTTTCTGTCAATCGTTTCAAAGTCCATTGGACTTCCTGGGGTATATGTGCAGAAATCAGCACTTGCTATTGGGGCACAGAATGCGGTCAAATTCTATGTGGAATTTGCTTGTAAAAAAAAATTTCACCTGTTGCTTTGGCCGTGCAGTTGCTTCTAATTTCTGTTGGCCCAATTCTGCTGGAGGAACTGCTCCGTAATACCAAATAGGTGCGACGTGCTACAAAATAACCAAAAACAAAAAAAAAAAAAAAAAACCTAGACAAATCGCTTGGGTGTCTGTGTCGCCCCTGTGGCTGCTGCCATCACAATTTGCGCATGTGCGACGCGTGCTTGGAATACGGAGTATATATATTTTTGGTGTTGGTAGAGCAAATGTTTGCCAATAATTGTAATAAGCAATTAAAATTTGTGTTTGACAAAACGTCAAAATCATTCGAAACGTTTGAAGCGTTGCCAATTTATGGCTAATAAATTGTCAAAAAACTAATTGAGCGATTGATCGATGGTTGAATGCATGTAAAGCTACACTTGATTGATGTGGCAAGGAAACACTACTTGAAAACATTATATATATATAATATGTAGATATATAGTATATATTATTATAGTTTGTGGTGTGGAAAAGAAAGTGATCAAAGGTCCAGTTGGGGATTCAATGATTGTATGTGCACTTTTCACATGCATTCTGACACGTTTTGATGCCCCTTTCAATGATATTGACCTTGTTTAAAGCGTAGCTTCGACTGCACTAATTGAAAGAAAAGCCTGGGGGTTACATTAACATGCAATGCGGGGGCACAGAGCTCATACACACAGATTGGAACAGGTGCAAAGGCTGCCATGAAAAGCGAATTGACATGCCGCTACATGCGTCTTGTATCTACTCGAAGCAATCAAAAGTATTTCGCTTTTAGAGCGTTTGTTGGGCTTTCGTGCAAAGAAATGCTTATCATTAGCAAAATTAAAATCAATGAAATTGGCCATAAAAATTCGATTGCCCCCAAGGCAGAAGTCACTGGTAGAAGCAACACCAGCAACAGTTGTAGCAGAAAACCCCAAGACTCTGCCGCGTGGGAGCATTGAAGGTGTTCAGTAAACGTGTGCCACATAATTGATGTTGCACATGGCTCAAAATAGTTTAGTATTTCAGCACTTTCTAAACTCAATTTGTGGGCGGTCGATGGTTGTCAGCTCTACGACTGTCAGTGGGTGTGGTTTACCTTTTGATACGGCCAATATATCATGCAGATATCATCTTCAATATACACAAACACATATGCACATCGAAGTTCTCGAATTGCAAAAATCAATTGAAATTCAATGGACAGCAGATAACGGTTTAAGGTTTTTGCCAAAAAAACCAAAAAAAAAAAGCACGACATAAAGGAAGTTTAGAGTGTAGTCTATGGTGTATATTATGTGGTATAGTGTGTAGTTTTAGGTGTAGTCTGTTGTTCCAAAGTGTGCAAATAAAGTCAGTTTCTTTGGTTTAGTTGCTCCACTAAATGACAGGCGGCAACGTGCTGCTGTCGTTGCTGCCAGCCACATGGACATTTTATGTGCAACAACAACAACAATTAAATAGAGAAAAAACAATAGCAACAGTTAGAGCTAGTAAATTAAATTAATTTTATGTGGCTGCACTAGAAAGTGGCACTGCATCACGTATACGCAGCGCACGACGGGTTCTGTCCCTGTGCATGTCTTTTTCCCCTTTACAGCATAATCTCTTTTTTATATGTAGTATGTATAAACGCCCACGTGTCTGCATGTGTCGATTTGGACATTTTCAAATTTGAAAAGTGCTCATGATATTTCCAATTGCACTTTGATTTGCATTTTAGAAAGTTTTTTGTTTTTGTATGTACACGTGTTTACCCCCATGCATTAAAATACAATATAAGAAAATTCCAAAAAAAAAAAAAAAGAAAAAGTCCAACTTCAAGTCCAAGTCAAACTCGATTCAATTAAAGCTGCAATTTCTTTCTACATACATTTTTATTTAAAACAATGTCTTTATGTTAATTCCTATGGCAGCTGCCTTTCACGTCATCTCTCATTCTATTCATAATTCAAATTATCATCATGCCAGTCAGGTGCTCATTTCGCCAATCCGCACTTCATATAGAATTTCTGTTCAACACGTCGAACTCTTGTCAATGCTTAATATCTCTGCACGTTCCTCTGCTCATCTGTCTGTCTGTCTGTCTGTCTGACTGTCCCCCATTGTCTGCTCCTGCTGCAGTCTACAGCCTAAATGCAATTTCAATTTTGCTGCTTTGTTGCTAAGTGCGAGAGCGCAAAAAAAAAAATATTCATGTTGGCATTTTAATGAACAGACAACAAGGGCTTACAACTACTTAACAGCAATTTAGTTGCCCCTATACCATCTATGGCATGGTGGATGCCAAAGAATTAATGGCTTATAAAGGGTTGGGTGTGAGCACGAGTACATTATATGCTAGTTTATCTATCATATGTATCTGCTGTATATCTTTTAGCTTTTTAATGACTCTGGGCTTTGAATTTCTAATGAACAGAGAGTTTTATTCGCACATTTCCTTTGGCTTTTTGAAAGTAATAACAATATATAATGCCCATATATAGTCTAAATTACGATTCACTGTGTAATGAATATAATATTGGAAATTCTTCTACTTCACTGTCTTTATTATTATGTCATCTCAATTTATGTTTAAATCTTAAATGTTTAAATTAGTTAAATGCTTTCTCAAGTTTAAATTAATATATTGTATTGATTTTAATTCTAATCTTTTTTTTAGATTTTTATATTAAATAAATTTATTTATTTCATTCCCTTTAATTAGTCAAATTTACCTAATTATTAAGTACGTAGTTTCCCTCTAATTTAGCATAAATATTTATTGAAATGCCAGTTTAATCTCATAGAACAATTCCAGAGAATTTTATTCACATACCATACATTATGATAGAATGATTACTGCGAAAATTGTTGATCCATGATCATGTCTACCTACAGCGACTGGGTGACTCTCTACCCAAAGATTACACTCGAAAGATTGCCTATGTTACGACGTGAGATTGCGATTTTATGTGTACCAAGTGGGGCTTTGGAATGAGCAGAGCAGCTCACTGAGTACACTCATCACACTCACTCGGCCCAAAATTATGATTCGGTTGGGTTCATTGGCTTGACACAGAGCAAGATAGACATACAAATATAGTCAGAGAGTGATTGAGCGATTGAGCGAGTGAGCATTAGTTAGGTAAAGGATTATGCAATAAAAACGAAATATCATCGTGTTGTCTTTGGGCTTTCACAGTGACCAAAACAAGCGACCATTCGACCAATCGACCAAGCGACATTACGAACAATTCGAGGCTTATTAAGTCGCATTAATAATTTAGAATGGTTTGCTACCATTTCGCCTAGGTACGAGCAGTTTTTCAGGTATATAACTTTACCTTTTGGCCACAAATTGTAGCGTACACGTAGCGCGTATTACGCGGCAATTATGAATTTCTAATTTTACGAGTTTTTTATATATTTTTTATAAAACACATTCAATATTGCCAGGGCTGGTTGCCCTTTCAGCCCTGTTCTAGCAACATCACGTACAGCTGCAACAGCAGTAAACAAAAGCGAAAGCTACCCGGGGCCAATGGCATCGGAAATAGCAAGTTACCATTAAGGTATGGGTCTTATATGTTAGTTAGTAGTATATTTATGATATTTATTATATTTCTCATTAATTGCTTACCAATTGATGCATGCAAATGCCTGGCCCTAGTCGAGCTGTGCATTTAAAGTCCGCGGCGCTTCAAAGAGCCAACTTTTTGAGTAGTATCTCTCGGATTTCATCTCGTTGCAGAGCTTCAACAGATGTGTGGCATAATAATGAGGCAGCAGCTATGATAGCTATAAAGCAGCATTCTAGGTTCTATGTGAAGAATTTCATCATCTTTTGTAGTTGACTGTATCAGATAGAGAAAGGATTTATACATTAGTACGTCTACTAAGATGTATTTAATAAATATAATTTGACTGTAAATTTAGTAACACTAAAATTAACTACTTTTAAAAATTTAAATGTGTAAATAATATCAATTGTTATAAAATTTATTCCAAATTAATGTGACAATTATATATTTTATTGTAAAGTCAGTGAAGATATCTTTCTCCTTAAGTTTATCTTTATAAAGCGTATGCAAACTCTTTTTTTTTAACACTTAGCAGGCAGCGCTCTCTTAATAATATAATCATTTAAATAAAATAAATTTTACTATTAATAAGCTCAAATTGTAGACGTATATAATACCAATTCAATATTTACTTCAATCAATTCAGTCTATACTCTCTCATAGTTCTGACTCTGATACCACATGAAGAGGATTTATGTTTGCTCTCAGAGTCTTCAGTTCGCTCAGTGCTTGACTTAGGTTCCACAAGTTACGTTCCACTGTGGTTCCATGTCACGTTTGCGCAGCAGAAGCGTCAACAATGTTGAGCATTTACCATTGTAATTGTGCTTCTTATTGTTGTTGTTGTTATTGTTGTTGTTGTTGTTGTTGTTGTTATTGTCGCCTACATTTCTTCTGGGCACGCACCTGTATGTGACAAAGTGTGCGTGCCATATGGCATGTGTGTGTTTCTTTCTGTATGTGTGTGAGTGCGTGTGAGTGTATGTGAGTATGAGTGAGTGTGAGTGTGTGTGGATTTTCTCTGCCTTTTGCATTCTTAATAAATCAAAGCGAAGAATATATAAATTGGGCGTCGCTGTGGTACCTCGGTCGCAGTTCGTATTTGAAAGCCAACGGTGCCTCACAGGTGTGCGAGTGCAAGCTTTGGTTAGGCTATAGAGCAGATCTAGACAAACGCCTGGATATATAATTGGATTACACACACACACACACATACACACATACAAGCACACACACATAAACGTTAACCAAGGATTACTATGTGCTTTAGAGACTAAGTGAATGAAGTGTGAAGTTTTCTAGATATTAGTGATAAACAAGTGATATCAAGTGCATATTTATAAATATATATTTATATATCGATAACTGAACGATCGTTGTAAGTTGTGTGTGCCATGTGGAAGTACATCTGTGCTGTGATCTTGCTCAGCATCTGCTGCAGCGCTGGACCAGTTGGCCAACAGGTGCGTGGATATATGGAATTACAACATGGGGGGTTTCTGTGGGTTTGTGTCTGGGCTTGTGGGGTTTCTGTATGTAGTAACCATTGGATTGGCAAACGACTTCCGTTATTAACGGAAATTGAAACGGTCAACGGAAAACTGTTAATGAAATGTGTTTGCCTTGTCGAGCGAAGCATAGCCTGAAATTTTAATGGCACAACCAGTCGATCCGACTTAGTCATACCAAAAGCGCAAAGTATCTTCTGTCTCTTGTGTCTCTGTGCAACTTCAACTTCAGCTGCAGACATTTGCATATGTCTTGACGCTGTTTGCCTAGTTGGTATGCCGCATGTTTAGCCTTTTAACGGCTAAGTGCAGCAACAAAATCGCTAAGGTATTCACAGTCTTGCAGCCGCAGGTGCAGACATTCTTTTATGGTTTTAGAACTATTTTATACCAACAGGTTAGAGCTAAGATGGGCAAGAATTTCGACCAAGACATGGGTGTACTTTAACTAGACTATATAGATGATTTTAGCTTTTTAGATATGGAACTTTTATGTACATAAAAACGTTAAAATTTGAAATATTTAATTCAATGGAGATGTACAGTTTATGCTCTTGCAGATCAACTAGAAATTAAAATAGATGTTCCATAAAAATTCAAAATATATAATTTAAGACATTTAGAAAGAATAGAAATTTTTGTATATTTTTTCAAATATAAAATCTTTGTAAAATATATATAAAATAATTACAAACTTCATTTCATAAGCTTCAAAATATCGTTAGTTGCGTGACTGAAAGTTTTTAGTTTTTAATTAAAATGCATAGTTGACAAAAAAAAAATGAGTTAATCAATATGGTTAAAACTGTGATGTGATAACATGCGAACGATTCGTATTCGAAAGTGACTTCAATGACAGTCGCTGACCAAATAAGGTGAAGCTGGTACCAGCAGGTGCGAAGTGCAGCCAAAACTGAGGCCGCAGCTCTATGTATATTATATTGATATTTATATAGACAAACTTAGGGTTCAATTCAGTTTTCACTCGACGCCAAAAAAACTAGAACACAAGTGAAATTTTTGAATTAAAGTGTCTCCTAGCTGTGGGTAGCTTTGGGTAAATTTATAGACACAACATGGAACATGTCACGTGCTGTTTTGATTCAATTCAATTGAATTTTGCGCATGCGCCGCACGTAGATCGTTAGCTCAATGGACACTGGCTAATCATAATGTCTCTGTCTTTCTCTCCCTCTATCTGCCTCTCTTTTTCTTTACATAGAGAAAAAATATGCATATAATGTCACGGGAGGATAGCATAACAGCAACATCAACAACGCAGGAGGCCGAGTCGGTGTCGGCGCCAGATATGCAAAATGGCGAAACAGCGGAAACGGAAGCGGCAGCACCGCTGGTGGGCACTCTGACGCTGCCCAGTAATGCCACCTCCATACGTGCAGACATCACGGACAGCTTTTCTTGTGCCAACAAGACCTATGGCTACTATGCGGATGTGGAGAACGATTGCCAGATCTTCCATGTGTGCCTGCCGGTGACCTATGCCGATGGGAAGGAGAACACTTTCCGATGGAGCTTCATTTGTCCCGAGGAAACCATCTTCAGTCAGGTATGTCCATTTTACAAAATCAATATTGATCTATAAAGATTATTGTGCACACAGGAATCCTTTACCTGCATGCGTCGTGAGGACATGACCATCGAGTGCGAGGATAGCTACAGATATTATGAATTGAATGGTAATTTTGGAGTGGCGCCCGAAGAGGAGAAGGAGACCGACAGCAAGCAGCCGGAGAGTGAACAGCCCATGGCATCAAAACCTACACAAACCGTAGACAATGATATGATGGCAGCAGCGGCACCAGCTGAGCCTGCTGCGCCGGAACCAGCCATGGAGCCAGCGAAGCCCATGACACCCGTTAAGGTGCAGAAACCCAAGCCAAAGCCCAATCGCCGCAAGCCCGCCATCACATACAATAAACCACCCAGAAAATCACCCACACCAGCCACCACAGCTCCTGTGGTTGAAGCTGTCGAAGAACCAGCACCAGCACCAGCATCGGCACCTATTGTCGAAGTAAAGAAACCCCATCGCTACAGACCCAACAACAACAATAAGGAGAAACCTCAGCCCATTAGGCCAACCAGCTTTGCACCTGCCGCACCTGCTACTCCTGTGCGCAATGAACTGTTCAACTCCATTCGCAAACGCCCAACGATCCTCAACAAACAGACGACCAAGCCGCAGCCAGAGGAACAGGAGCCTGCGGTCACCGAGGCCATTATGGCCCAAGCCCAAGCGGAGCTCAGTGAGCCACAGCCCACGTTGAAACTACAAACCATGTTCATGGAGCCAGCTCCCCCGGCGGAGGAGCCACAAGAGCCAGCGGCACAAGCCTCAGAGCCAGTGGAGTTCATAGCGCAGCCTGAGACACAACCAGCAGTTGTAGAGATGCCCGAAGAAACAGAGGCAGAGCCAGCCAAGCCGGAGACGACGGCGGAGCTGGAAACAGCACCCATTAAAGTGATGTTGGAACAAGCCCAACCCATTGAAGCCATACCTGAGATACCGGCTGTTATAGCCGAGGTTATGGAGGAAAAGCCACAGGAGCTAGATAACCCTGTAGAAGAGTTTGTCGTAGGAACAGCCGAGCAGCCAGCAGAGCAGCCACCAAATCAAGCTATGGAGCTTACCGCAGAGCAGCCAGCGGAAGAACCTGTAAAAGTGTCAGCGGACTTGCCAACGGACTCGCCAGCAGACTCGCCAGCGGAACAGCCGATGGATACGCCAGCGGAACAGTCTGTAATGGAGCCTGTTGAGCTGCCAGCGAAGCAGCCGATGGAGGCACCAGAGGACCATCTCTCAGAGAAGAATGAGGGAATCCTGCCACACAGCGACAGTGAACCCGCTATTGTCGAGCCCAGTAGCTCTAATGAGGAATCTTCAGGCAACATCGAAGCATTGGAGGCAGCTAAGCCAGTCGATGCGCCCGTCAGTCTGCCAGCAACACCAGAAATGACGCAACCCAATCCACTGGTAGAACAGATGCTGGAGGATTCTCATGTAAATGGTGAGGCACAACAATCGATTGGCGGCTTTAAGCCCGTCGATCCAGCAATGGCTGCTGAGGCAGAGCAGCTAATAACCGACTTTTTGAATACTCTACGCAAGAATGAGATTGAGAAAACTGAGACTGATACGGCAAACGCTGTCATGGACATGGCTGAGACCATAGAGCAACATCCACAGGCGGCAGAAGCTGATGATGCCAAACCGCTGGATGTGTCTATTGAGGAGGCCAAGCTGCCAGAGCCTGAAATAATAGATAAGAATGCTTCTGTCGAGGAGCAGCTACTGGAAACGGAGTCGGAGCGCAAGCCCCAGCTGAAGCTCAAGGATTCACCGATTATCAATATAATGCAGCTACCACATCTGCCACAGGACTATCAAATTCCAGTACAGATTATCTCCGCACCAGAAACATCACCACAAACTGCTGCAGCTCCTGAAGTGGAGCAGCAACCTGCTGAGGAGGCACAACAGTCAAGCCTGGCCAGCGCTGCCTATATGCCGCCCATCAGCATTGACGACATTGTGGAACTAGTCAAAGAGCGTCTGGATCAGAAGCCACAGAACGAGCAACTGACACCCATGGAGCTGGTGCTGACACCTGGTGCCGCAGAGCCCATGACGCTCATCACACAAAACGAGCCCAAGCCAGCGGAAGAGCCCGCGGAGAAGCCGGCGCAACCCGATCAAACAGAAGAGCTCATAGTGCCCATCTACAAGCGAATCTCTGCCGCCGAACCAGCCATGTCCAAAGTGCAGACGGCACCAGTGACAGTCAGCAAAGTGGACATCACAGAGCAGGAAGCTCCAACGGAATCGAAGATCCCTACGAGAATGGATGCGCGCAAGCGTCGCTTTCTCTTTCGTGCCGATGCCAGTTAGAGGAGACGCTCTGCATGCCGCTCGCATTGTGACCTCCACCCTCAACCCGCCCACAACTACAACAACAACCAGCACAAACTAAGCCTTAGTACAGCTTAGCTATGTATAAACCGTATATATATAAAGAGCTGTCAACACTCATTCCTGCGTCTAGGCAAGATGAAAAAAGTTTATTTTTTGATTTTCTAGTTTTATGGCCATTAATTTGCACATCTCACACAAAAGACGCGCACAGCGACGAGTTGAAAATTTTATGTTTAGATCATTGTTGTATCCTTGAGTTAAAACCAACTTAAACAATCAAAAATGAAATTTAAATAAAACAAACAAAAAATTGTGAAACATTTACAGAGTGCTCTATACCATATACTACAAGGTATAAATTCTATAGTATCATTCAGATATATGAATCTGTTTTGAGTTAGCTAGCTCCATCGTGCATAGGTTTGAATGTCTCTGAATTACCACGAATAGCATTCAGCCTCTGAACGATAGAGATGGTTAACTGAAAAGCGACCTAAAACCTAAAACCTGGGGGTTAACATTTGAAGAACTGATGATTATACAAATAGCTTAGATAAAGATGGATGGTTAATTCGATCCGAAATTACTTATATGTTATACTTCTAAATTATTTTACTATAATATTATCTGAATTATTCAGTGAAACCTTTGAAGATATACAAATTTAATCAACGAACATATGGCTAAGTAGGGGTTGAATTTGAGATCATTGTTTGATTTTTATATATTCGATTGATTTGTTATAGTTGGCCAATATAAATGATCATTTCAAGACCCCGGTAATATATGGCAGTTGAGCATCTAATGTTTTGAAAACTGCATGCCAATTAAGCCATAGATCAATCTCAGTTTAGATTCCGGTCAAGATCAGCTCAAGATCAACTAACGATCAGCTCAAAGTTAACTTACGACTGCCTAGAGATCAAGTTAAGATTAACTTAAAATCTGCTTAGGATCAGCTAAAGAATTAATCACCAACACCCGAATAAACTTGAACTTAATGAGCTTCTATTTGTTTTGCAAATTTTAAGATTGAAGAAGCCGTTAGAATAGTTTCATTTGATCGAGAAGCAGAGACCGCTACTGCAATGCTAATTTTGGAAGCTATTTTAAATAAATTTACATAGAGAAAACATTACATCAGTTCTAAAGTTAGTAGTATTTAAATTAAATTTACATTATTTGTTTTATTTAACATAGAAAAATCGTTTGTTGGTGTTCTTTACAGTTCGTTTACGCTTAGACTTTGGGTAATTAGCTGTATGAGGCTACTACCAGGTGAGAGAGTTATATAGATACAATAGACAACTAAATACAATGGGAGCGACAGCTCCATAAGTAACTATGACAATCACAATTGACACAACTTTTGATAATACACAAAATTGGACAGACACGTGTAATGGTGTATCCTTGTTTTCCTACGCTTCCGTTTCCTGTTCCATTTCACCGGCCTGTATCTCTTCGGGTGTCCGCAGATCGATGGCAAACTTTTGCCGTGTGGGCGTTATGGTATCACTGGTCGTGACTATGCCATCGACCGTCTCCTCGCCGTTTGCCTCCTTGACCACACGCGAATAATCCTGAAACGCCGCCGACAGGGCAAAGGTCAACTTGCGTGCCATGGCCCGACTATCGCACACGAACGCATGCACCTCAAACGGATGTACACTTGACTCATCCTTGACCACGATCATGGCAAAGACGCGTGTATAGACCAGATCCTGTACTCCATACGAGATCGTATCGATCGGATAGCTCCAATTATTGATGCTTGCCTTGGGCGAAATGATTTCCAGCTGTACCCCGTCTGTAGATACCTTCAGTTCGCAGTTGGGCAACACCTTGTTGGGCGGCAGATTCTTGGCTACGCCCACCATTATGTCGACAGGGCGGCGTGTGTACTTGATACCCCAGAGGCCGCGTGCTGCCTCGGATCCAATATATTTGACCTGCAAAGTGGCAAGAGTTAACGGATTACAAATGGGAAGGTTATTTCCGCATAGACAGAATAGAGCAGTTGCTTACCCCAGTGCCACGCCCCCTTGCCCCTAGAGCCACGAACAACAACGAGCAACGAGCTACGTTTGCAGCCGTTAGTCAACAATTCTGGACAGTTGGGCTCATTTGCATCCGATGCGAACCGGAAATGAGCAATGCTGGTCAGAGTGAGGCGGACAGACAGACAGACTGACAGACAGACAGAGTGAAGGAGAAAGAGGTAGAGATAGATAGAGAGAAGGGAAGACAGAGGGAGGGTCAGAGAGACGCCTCATGTGTGTGTTTTGTGCTGCGACTCCCAGCGGCTCCAGCCAAGCGCAACGAGTGCGTGTCTGGCCGTGTTTTGATAATGTGGCATGTGGTCGGGCGGCGGGAGGTGCGGCCAGGGGAGGTACTAAACGCACTCAAGCAACATTTGCAACAGCATTTAAATATAAATTTAGTTTAGTTTTTTGTTTTTTTTTTTTGGCATTTTTGGTGTGAAATGATGCGGTCTGTTTGCGGTTCAGTCACAACACTCAAAAACACTCACCTTGAAGGTTATGGGCAAATCCTCCACATTCACTTGGCTATCCAAATCACTGTTGCTATTATTATTGTTGTTGTTTGTGTTGTTGCCGTTGTTGTTGTTGCTGGAGTTGTAATTGTTGCTGGTGGCCATGTTGCTGCTGCTTTGAGTTGCACAAGTTCAACTGCAATTATAAAAAGAGTAGTAGATTTGTAAAACAAACATTGCATACTTGTTTTGATAGCTATGGGTGTTTTTGTATTGTAACTTATGTTATTGCTAGTACTGCTACTACTACTCTGCTAATATTCTGCTACTGAACTATGTACCTAATAGTACTATTTCAACTACAGCTTTAAATTCCACTATAATTAATGCTTCTATGCTACTACTACGCTCTCTACTATTTCTATTTCCACTACAACTGCTTCAACTATAGCTACAGCTACTACTGCTATAACTAATCATACTACTATGCTACTACTATTTGTACTGCTACTATACTAGTATATTACTGATATAATTACAGGTACTACTAAAACAAGTACTATAATTTTTGCTGCTTTTGATTTTAATACTTCTACATCTACTACTACTCCTATACTACTATTGCTGATACCACTTTTGCTACTATTGTTACTACAAATGCTACTGCTACTTCTACTCCTATTATAACTCCTATTATTTTGATATTCTTTGCTGGTTCTAGTACTTCTGCTTCTACTACTGCTACTATTGTTACTACCACTATAGATACTACTACTGCGTCTACTACGGCTACTTCTATAACTATTGTTGCTGCCACTACAATTGCTACTACCAGCTACTACTAATATTTTCCTACTAGCTTTGCTGCTACAGCAAATGCTGCTACTAATGTCACTACTGTTTCTACCTCTGCTACTTCTAATAATACTGCTAATACTACTACTATTCCAACTGCTAATGATCACTGTTTTTGCTACTGAAACTACTATTGCCATTTCTACAATTAGCATAACTGTTGCTACTATTGCTGCTGCTACTTATACTAATACTACAAGTAATGCTACTTTTACTGCTTAGTAGTAGCATTTCCGGTGCTTCCCTCCCTCATCTCTATCATATTTACCATATCTTCGTTACATGCTTGCCTCTGTTCAGTTCGAGTTTCGACTTTCGAGTTTTTATTTTGAATTTTTGGTTTTATCAATGATTTAATCGTGTTCTGTTCGCTCTGCTCGCGTTTGCTGCCTGCCGGCAACTGAATGCGACTAACGTCACCCGCAGTCAGGTAAACCTAGCAACAGCAGCAACAGCAGCAGCAGCAGCAGCAACAGCAACAGCAACAGCAACATCAACAGCAACAGCAATAGCAACAGCAGCAACAACGTCAGCGTATGCTTTGTGTGTTTTATGAGTGTGTCTGTTCGTGTGTGAGTGTGTGTGAGTGTGTGTATTTGTGGTGTGGAGGTGGCATTCAAACTGGCCGAGCCCATAGCGCATGTGTCAGTCTTCCGCTTTGTCACTCTTCCTCTCTTCCACTCCCTCTCTCACTCTTCCTCTTATAGCGTTCCTCTCTCAATGATTCTCTTACTTTACCTCTCTCTCTTTCTGTCTCTCACACGCTCTCTCTTCCTCTCCCTCTTTCTCTCTTCCGCTGCTGCGATCAGTCTCTGTGTATCTCTGGAGCTCTTACTCTTCCCTCGCTCTTAGTTTGTGTTTTGACAAATGCGACAAAAGCCAAAGCTGCGCTTAGAACTTAAACAACAGCTAAAACTACAATAACAACAACAACAACAGTAAAAACAACAAGGACAGCAACAATAACTACATTAACAAAATGACAACAATAAAAACAGCAAACAATGATAATAATATTCGGTTTAATACACTAAACTAAAGAGTTAATACAAAGCTCTCTTTCAATTGAGACAAGAAAAAGTCATTCAAATGATTTTAGTTAATCCCTAAATAAAATAAAAAATATATTAAATAAATTAAAAAGTATAAAATATATAGCATTAAGTGCACTCGACTGCAGCTTATCTTTATACAAATAAAAGTGAGTGTATTTGATATTCGTCTAAGTGAAATAAATTCGTGTGCAAAGTGTGTGTAAATTTGATTTTATTACACGCCGCACTTGAATGAGACTCATTGTTGTCGCTGTCTCTTGTTTTGTCTGCTGTCTGGTGTCCGTTTGTCTTCTGTCCATTGTCTGTTGTCTGTTGTCTGTTTTCTGTTAGTTTTGCTTTTATTTTTGTAGTTGCTGTTGTTGTTGCTGTTTATTAAAAATGCATTATTAACACTTCCGCACGCTGTGAAAGAAAGGTGCGCTGCTGCTGTAGATGTTGCTGCTGTTATAGATGTTGCTGCTGCTTTTGATAGCAACTGGTAACCATGGCAACAACAACAACAACAACACACAACAGCAACATTTGAGCTAAAATAATCATAATAATAATGCAACAGTTGCATGTGTACATACAACTTAATGACCACATCAAAATCCAAAAGCAAATCAAAATCTAAAAATCAAAAACATTTCATTGCCAGCGGCCACACATGACGTCACAATGGCAAATGCTTTGCATTAAGGGCAGTTTGCTTGGCTCTTAGAGTGAAAGAGAGAGGGAGATAGGAGAGGAAGAGAGAGTGTGTGAGAGAGAGAGAGAGGAAGGGAAAGGTTTAGACTTGGTAGGCTTGAGTTATTGTTGTTGGTAGCTATTGCCGTGGCAAGTTTAATGGTTAACGACCTGGCCAAGTGTCGTCTAATTGCAGGTCGACCAGGCAGCAGCAACATCAACAACAACAACAACAACATCGATAACAACAGCAACATCAACAGCAGCAACTACATTTCATAGAAGACTTCTTTAACTCTGGATTTTATAGCTGTTGTTTCAATTGTGTAACGTTATTTACGAGCATTTGCTTAGGCAATTTCTTTTTTAGTTTGTTTACAAAAGTAGTAGCTGTAATCACTGTCGGAAAAGTAGTAGTAGTAGCAATAGTAGTAGTAATAGTGTTGGTAATATAAGTAGCAATGGTAGTAGAAATAGTAATAATAATATTAGTATCACTTATTGTTGTTTTAGGTGTATTTGTTAAGCTGCGCTTCAGCTTAGTCACAGCAACTAAGCCCAGATTTTGCTATAAATAGGTATCTGCGCAGCCTACGAGCTGTAATTAAGCTCTAAATACGCATATGATATGCAATTTTTAAGTTTATAATTTTTTAATTATTTTAAGGCAATTATTACAAGAAAAAATTTTGTTTTTAAATATATAAAAATATGCGTAGCTGCCCCAAAGCAACAACAAGAAAGAGAGAAAAAAGAAAATGTAATTATTTCCGATTTGTATTCGAAATATATTTTGTTGTTGTTATATATAATTCGCTATGGGTGTTGTTGTTATTATTGTTGTTGTTATTATTGTTGTTATTATTATTGTTGTTGTTATTGCTGTTACTTTTGTTATTATAGTTTTTGTTGTTGTTTTTTGTTATTGCCGCTGCGCTTCGATTGAGTAAAATCAAATGCTTGGATTTTTATATACTTTTTCAGTTGCTTTTAGCGTGCAAAGCGCAGCTGATAAAGCCTATGAATACATAGAGTGATGTATGTACATGCAGCTCACTGTGTACCATGTATTTATATGACAAACGTAGCTATAAGTATAGTCTCAATGGCTAAGCATAACCTAATTTATATTAATTTGCCAGTGGCATATATTTTTTCTCTGTTTTTCCTCTGTTTAAACGCAGCGGAAGCTGCTCATATGAGCATATCTCCTATATGAATTACTGGGAATACATAAACGCGTATATGTTACATATGTCGTATGTATATATATACATATATTGTCGTATAATAGATCTACATGACTTTTAGAACACACTCATTAGCCTTGTTTAGTCTAACATTGGCTTATTCTAATCAATTCCAGCATTTGCTTAAGCGAGTGACTAATGCGTTTGACCAAGTTTTTTCCCTTTTTTTTACGCTGTCTTGCAACGTTCTCTTGTTTTTTTTTTATTATTTATTTTTTATCAGTAGCGTTGCGTTTAGGGGCTATCTTATCACACACACACACACACACACATGCACAGCACTAGCGCATTGCTTAATAATTTTTTATTATTTTTTCTTTTTCTTTTTTTTTTGTTGCTGTTCCTTTTATGTCATTTTATTTTTGCGCATTTTGATTTATTTTGCTGAGTTTGTTTATAAATTGTATTTAATGAAAGGCTTGCCTCTGTGCCACATACATAATTATTTACGATTATGTCAATTGTTGTTGTTGTCATTAAACTATTTAATTTTATTTCCATTTTTTTACCGTTTCTTATCAGCAAGCGCGTTTGGGCTGGCACTGCCGCTCTCTGTCATACACCTGTTACGTTTGGGGCCGATCGCGCGACTGAAATGTGCGAGCTGCCGGCGAAGTTAGTTTTATTTTAACGTCCCACGGTCGTTCCAGATGCAGCATATTACAATTTGTTCCAGCTGCAGCATACTCCTAGAGCACCCTCGGAAAAAAAAGTTCAAAAAAGAAGCTCGAAAAACAGGC
>JBANCZ010000792.1:25000-28972 GCA_037040025.1 Sphaerogastrella javana | reverse complement strand
GTGACCCACTCTCCGTATCACCCACCCACAACTCAGTCCATATTCTTACTATTTCTCTTTCTCACTCTCTCTCTCTCTCTCTCTCTCTCTCTCTCTTCTCTCTATGTCATGCATAGACTGCGTTAATGGCATTGCCAATGGGATATCAGACTGAGTAGGCTGAGTGGGCATGGCAGGGGATAAATTTAATTTATTATTTGGAAAAGCAAAGCATTTCTAATCGAATTCTATTCTAAATACGCAACGGCATACCAAATTGAAAAATTGAAAAATTGAAAAATTGTCCCCGATTGTATTGCTCCCGTTGTTCCCCCTTGTTCCCCCTTGTTCCATGTTATTCCCCGTTATTCCTGTTGTTTGTATTGACTGTTGTTGTTTCTGTTCCGTTGTGAATATCGCTCGATTGTGCCTTAGTTAAAAGAAAACATTTTTGAATACAATCTATTGACCTAGGGGCTGGGGGAAATTGTGGTTATCAGATTGTTGACAGTAATGATATGTCTATGTGCTGTGTTTTCCCCGCTCAAAGACTGCAGCATTGATGATGCTATATAGGATATACCATCACAATATACATAATAGGCAAGAGCTCATTCATAATGATGAAATCGTAGGTCATTGTCTGCATTTGATTTCTCCATAAATTAAAGCAACAATTTAAAGCAAAAAATACTTTGATAAATATTGTTTAAATTTAAATAATAAATTTATTTTAAAGGAACTTCTTAAATATGTTTGTTATCATAAAAAAATTTTGGCAAATAATTTTAATAGGAATGATATCCCAAACATTCTAAGAATTTTATATAATTCTTTGGTATATTCATTCGTAAAAATGTGTAGTATTTATGTTGTCTTTTCAGAACGAATTACATTGTTTGAGTAAATAAAACATATATTTTTATTAATTTTCCAAATGAATTCCTGGCAATATAGACACAATACCAGACGCCAGAAATTGTTGACATTACATCCAAAAAAAAAAAAAAAAGACGAAAAAATAAGACTAAAAGAAAAGAATAGCATAAAATGAAATGGGGGACAGGCTCCCATTTTGGCTCCGTTTCAGTTTTACCCAAATGTAATGCAAAATCTGTAGCTGTAGCTTTAGCCGTGACTGTAACTGTAGTCCGCCCGCTTTTCCGCGTTTCTTTTTTTTTTCTTTTTTGTTTTTGTTTTTTTTTTGGGCAACTGCTGGCGACATTATTACGTTACATACTTTACGCCATAAATGTGCTGTTACGTCATGATGGTGGCTCCACTACAATGGAGCTATATCGTATGTGTCGCTGCTGTAACCATACCAACCCGGTTCTGATCTGGTCTGGTCTGGTTTGGTCTGGCTTGGTCTCAATTTGCTTCTTTTTTTTAAAGCCAAGCAAAACAAAAGCAGAGACTGTGGAGTGAGGATATGGAAGGGGCATGTGGGCAACTGTGGGTGGCATCATTGTTATGTGAATGTGACGACTCTTTGACTTCCGTTACGCTGATGTGTTTCCGTTTCCTGTTTTATGCACAACTCTTGCGTTTTGTTGCCATTTCGCCTTGTTTTCCTCTTTTTTATTCCTTTTATTTTTTCTCGTTGTGTTTGACGAAATGTAACAAGCATAATATCAACAGCAGAAACTACAACAAAGAGAGTGAGGGGAAGGGAAGACAGGAAGAGACTGCGGCTGAGGCTACGAATGAGGCAGTCTACGGCCTGACGATTTTACGCCATGTTGATTTGGAGGCAGCAATAACATCATCTGAATGAATCTTCCTTGGGTAGAAGTAGACAGAGAGTGAGAGAGAGGGGGGGAAAGAGTCAGAGAGGAGAACCCTATTCTCAGCTCCCTGTACTCGGGCGATGTGCATCCTCAATTTCCCTTTTATGTTATTTTAATTTTATGTTATTGTTATGACACAATGAAAATAAAATTGAATTGACAGTGAAGCGTCTGCTACAGATACGTAATACTGAGTCTGTGTGAGTGTATCTGAGTGTGAGTGTGTTTTGGATGTGAGTGTGACTGTGTGTGTGTGTGTGTGTGTGGGTGTTTCTGTGTCACGGTTGGCAGTGACGTTTTTATTGCCCGGTCACAGGATATTCAAATGGGCCATAAGTGTGGTTAAAGCGCTTCGCTCGCTTGGCTAAATCTCAATCGAGAACAGAACTGAGAACTGAGAACAGAATGGAGAAACTTTCAATTTTCGACGCTGCCAGCTGACGCTGTGACCTTTCGATATGGTGGCAACCCTGCCCTGTTCAATACGCCTTACCGTGACGTGCAATTCTCTCCCTCTCCATCTCTGTTGGCTGACAATCTTATTTGTCGCACAGGTTCAAAACAATATCATAAAGTAATTTATATGCCCAGCACTTGGAGCAGCGGGTATGGGCGTGGCACCGATGATATATGGGCGAAATGGGTTTTTAATGACAACGACGACAACAGCAGCTTGTACAAATTACACACACACACACACACACACACAGACACATACAGGGCCAACGTGCATGAGGGTGTTGACTGTGAGAAAGGGATATATGCTGCGAATCGAAGAGTGAGGTCGGATGAGAGAGTTCGGCTGAGAGAGGGAGGACGAGAGAGAGTGAGAGAGAGAGGGGGCTTCGTGATTGACCAGAACGCCTTGCTACCGCCCAGCGTTAATTTTGATTGTCTTTGGGGTCTGCTTGATAAATGGGTCACACGTACACCTAGTGCAAGTCTCTAATGGATGGATGTTGTGACTGCGACTGAGACTGTGACTGCGAATGCGACTTCATCAAAAGCACTGAACGCTTTAAGAGTAACTCGAAGTACACTTATAAAAAAGCAAAGTACACTAAAACATACATATTAAAAGCAACAGCAACCCTTGGTATAACGTTTAGTATTATTGTACAAATAAACAGATCTACATTTGTTTAAAGTGTATTTAAGATAGCATTAATATGATATATAATTACAAGTAAATATCGATTGTTTTATGCAATCGTTCTTGTTTTATTATTCTCATCAAGCCTTTATTAATTTACGCATACTTTTTCTTTTTGCGCTTAAACAACATTAGGGATAAGAGCTTTTGCGACTTTGACCAATGACGAGCAAAGCTCCGCTTTGGTTAAAAGCTCTGTACTTTGCTAACCAAGCTTTTGGCTCAGCTGATCTGTAAATTAATAAAACAAATTTTTTTAAATTCTATCCACAAAACATTGAATCATTAGTAAATCTCGTAATAATTTAAAAATAGTTTCAAATATCAAAATTTTAGTTTCGAACTTCAATAATATTTAATTTTTTTTAAAATACATCAAATTAAGTATAATATAATAATATAATAATAATAATAATGGTGATAGTAATAATAATTATAGTATTAATAATAATTATATTTGTAAACATAATAATTTAATAATGATAATAATTATAATATAATATTAATAATAATATAATAAAAGCGAAAAATTAATTTATTTCATATTTAATAAATTATTAATTAATTTAATATTGTGCATTTATAGTTTATAGATTTGGAGGAAACATTTTCCTGAGTGCAACGACTGACCATTGATGGGGCACGAGATTTTTTCTGTTTAAATATTCATTTAGCAGGGACACGAACCGCGCACACAAATCCGCTCCGGCAACCGGACAAACGGACTATTACTACGTCTCTGGCTCTGGCTGAGCGAGTCGAGTCTACTGAGCACGGATCTGGCTCGGTCTCCGACTATGCTTCTGACTATGGGACTACGGCTCTGGCTTCTGGGTTCTGTGCGGCTGCGGCTCTTGCTGTGGCTGTGGCTGTAGCTGTGGCTGTGGCTGTTGTGTTGGCTTTGCGCAGATAAGAGAATTGTCCTGTCAACTGGAATGATATATGCGCCAGCGCATTCAAATTGGGCTAACAGACGAACCCAACAGTCAAGCGAGCTGGCCACATTGGCAACTGGCAACTGGCAACTGCATAGGGTAAGTGGAGGGAGTA
>JBANCZ010000792.1:0-20000 GCA_037040025.1 Sphaerogastrella javana | reverse complement strand
TATATATATATATAAATATATATACATACATGTATGTATTGGTATGTGTGTGAGTCAAAAGTAATTGGGACATCCTGTGAGCATATAAAGTGGATATAAAGTAGCAAAAATCGGCCTCAAGGCACACAACGTCGCACCGGTTCTGGCATTTTTATGCCTTCAAATGTCGTCGTGCTTCATCCGTTTCTCCCCCCCACAACCCATACCATTCCCATCGAAATTCACTCCTACACACACCCAACACAACCCACACTCGATCCCACCTATTCTATTGCCCCATCCATTCCACCCACAGCCGAAACTTGCCTTGCCTGTCGCTTTTATGGAATTATTACAATTTCATGCTTCTTTTTTTTATGTGTTGTCGCGTGGAGCTTATGATTTCTGATATATGACATGGGGCCAAGTTCAAGTTGCAGCTTTCGTTGAAATATATTAATAAATTTTCGCACATGTGTGAGTCTCTCTCTATCTCTCTCTCAATCGCCCTCCCTCTCTTTGTATGAGTACTCATATTGAAAACGTAGAAATGTCTTAAGTTTTTTTTACTTATATAGGCATTATATCCGCATTGTGTACTACTATAACTCGAATATTTAAAATTATTTTATTTAGTGCCTAAAACAAATTCAAAAAAAATATCCCATAGTATCGACGGTGCCCGACAGTTGGATCTTTCGGTACAGTATAGTATTATTATTAGTATATATATCTGAAGCTGTATATTATTTTTAGAGCAGCATAGTATTTTCGGTGTAGAACAATTTTTCGGAACAGTAGAGTATTTCTATTCACAATCGAATTTCTGTAATTTCTGCCGCCGCTGGCCGCCAAAAAACTAAACACAGGATCCCTACTGTCGGGCCAGTCCCTACTGTTGGATATTTATTAATATTTTCAAATCGAACTGCCAATTATTATAAGCAAGTTCCTTAGAAGAGCTGCCCAGCTCTATGCACACTTCACTCTAGAGAACCCTAATAATAGGCACATTGCTGATTGTATAGATCTGCCATTGAAACCGCAGTTATAGAACCTCATATACATCATTCCGCATACATAATATGGCAACACTCCCTACTCTACTCCCTATATTGAAAATATAAGCATTAAGGACGATGTCCAGGGACGGATCGTAAATGTGGGAGACCCTGGGTTGAAAAAATGTGGGGACTACCAAATTACTGATCCTACAGTCAATTTGGCAAAAATCTGCTTTTGCTTTATAATTTGTTACCTTTTTTTTGCTTATGTTCTATTCGATCTATTCGATCACTTCGAAACTTAGTGCTTCCAGTGGCCCAAAATGCCTTTGCATAGATACGGCCCTGATGATGACTACTACGTTTAAACTTACTAAGTATAAATTATAGTTTAAATAAACTCTTATGGCGAACAAATACTTATAGTAAACAGATACAGGGAGCCTTTAGTCAGTGTTCAGTTGCATGTGACATTAAGCTTATAGTAATATCTGTTCGAATTGTTGTATTTGTTGTCTTTGTTGTTTTGGTGTTGGCATTGTTATTGGTGCTGGTGTTGATGGTCTCATGGATCGGTTAGTGCAAGGTAAATACTTCATATAATGCAATGCGAGGACAATAGATGGCGTTTTTATCACATGTAAAACAACAATGAAAGCAAAATGCATTTGAGCTCAGCATTGAGTGGGCTGGCTGGCAGACAAGCCATGCAATCCCTTTAAAGCCAGCAGGCCCAATTCCAGATCGTCCTGTCCTGGCTGTCCCGACTGTCCTGGAACAGAAGCCATTTGTCAAATGCGTCGCCATCAACGCAGGAACCATGCCAAGGGGATTGTGGTAGGGCGGCGAGGTGGCATTGCCAAATGCGCGGACGCTGAGCCGCAGATAAAACCGTTCGGAAAGCACAAAACAAACATCAAACAAGCAAACAAAAAGGCTGCAACAACAACAACATCAACAGCAACAGCAACAACACATAAAACATCGACAAGCACAACAAAACATGCGCGTGCATGAATATCAAATGCGACAAGCAGACAAAAACAACAAACACCAGCAACAACAACACCAGCAGGAACAACAGCAACAACAACACCAGCGGGAACAACAGCAACATCAGCAACAACAACAGCAACAAAAGGATGCGTAGCAATATTTTTCACGCATCGCAGACACACATACATATGTGGAGTGAATGAAAGCGAGAGCGAGCAGACAGATAGTGTGTGTGAAGGAGAGAGATGGAGTGAGAGAGAGGGAGAGAGAGAGAGGGAGAGAGAGAGAGATGAAGAGGAAGAAGAAGAAGGAAAGGGAGAGGGAGAGAGTGTGGCATGCAGAGGACTTGCTGTGGGCATATCCTAGCGCCATAATGGGATTATGGCCGATTAATGCATTGACATGTAACGATTTTCGATTGAATTTATCGTTTTTCGGCGGCTTCAGCCATTTTATTCATTTACGCCCACACGAATGCAATGATATTTGCGCACACACACACACACACACACAGAGAGAGACAAATACACATAAGCACATGTCTGTCGCTGCGGGTGTTAGAAAACAAAAGCTGGCGCTGAGACAACAAACACAACAGAAACATAACAGAAAACAGGACAACGCTCAATGTGCAACCAAAAACAAAACATAAATAAAATACCAAAAAAATACCAAAAAAAAGGTAAAAAAAAAATTAACAACAAATGCTTTATAAAGCCCGGAAAGCAACTCTTTTGAATACACTGCAATTGAAAGAGGGCAACTATTGATAAATAATATTTTCAATTGATTAAAATTTGTTTTCAAGTTATTATACAATAAATTAAAATTTTGTTAATTATGATAGAATAAATTAAAAAGTAATATTTACATACAGAAACAATCTTTTTATAAATTACATATCGATTACATTCAGAATTTAGATTTATCATAGTCAGAAATCATATTAATTATGGTGATTATTATAACATATTTCAATGGATAAAAGATTTCACTTTAATTATATTTAAACATACTATGTTACCTCTAAATTTTAAAAATGAATTTTCAATTATTAAATTTGTTCTAAATTTGTTTTAAATTTAACTTATTCATTATTCATTCAAATGAAACATTACCCCACAAAATTTAATTATAATTTTTACAAATTATAATAACATAGGTATACAAAATATATTTTCCAATAATAATTATTAAACAAACATTGATTAATTAATTTAAATAATTTATATAAAAATATTTCAAATTAAAAAATGATCAGTATGAATATATTTTAAAATTATTTAATTTATATTTTAGATTATTGTTAATTCTATGCATGACAAATATGCATATTTTATAAATTGGTAAATCTGCCATCAGTTCATGGTGATAAATATAACCAATAAACACATAGTATACTCTATAATCTACAGTCTATACCCAGTCTATACCCTATACCCTACGGTGACTACATTATGGTGTCGCCTATTGCTGTTCTTGTTATTGTCGTTATTGTTGTCGTTGTTGGCATTGTTTCGCGTAGTTTTTGGGCAATTAAAACTAACAATGCGCCCGAGGGGTTAAGGGGGAAGGGATCCGTAATACAAAAGACAAAAGAACCGCCGACGAGCCACGTCGCACCGTCTGTGATTAACACATGTAAGCGGCGCAGTTGGCGAGCAAAAAGACTGGAAAAGGGGAGGGATATAGGGTGCGGAGGAAGGGCAGGACTTAGAGAAGCTACAGTGTGAGTGGGAATGGGAGTAGAGGTTGAGGATATGGTAGCACATGTGTCAGTGCCCGGGGTTTGACTTTATCAATTGAGCGTCATAAGCTTGTCGTCCAGGGTTGCTCTGGATGCTTTGGTTGCTTTGGTTGCTTTGGTTGCACTGGTGGTGGATTGGTTTGGTGCGGTGCTGTGGTGCGGTGACTCGCTTGTCGTTGCAACTGTCGCCACTGGCGTCGATTAAGTCGTAATTAGATTTAAGGATATGGCACCAGCGGCACAGCAAGATGATGAATTTCTCTAGAACAGAATCTATCGTTCGCTCTCTCTCTCTCTCTGTCTGTCTTACTCTGTCCGCTGATGCCCTCTTACATGCTGAGCGTGTGCACCCCACGGGGCTAGAGAATCTGCCAAATGAGCAATCCACAGTCGGTAGCAATCGGAGCCGGGCCAAACCGGGCAACCGGGCAGCTTATGGCATGTTGTGCGACGTTATCAGCAGGCGCAGTAGTGGTGCGAGCGGCAGCAGGAGAAGGGGCTGCTGGGATGCGGTAGGCAGGGGAATTGTTGCAACCCCTGGTGGCGATGGCGCGTGTGTTAATCAGCGTAATGGTACGTTAGCCCCTTGGCTCATATGGGGGCAGAGTGCTGCGTCTGCTGGTGGTCCATAAGCCTTGGCCCGATTTCTTGAACTTGCTTGCGCATTATTAGCAACAGCAGCAACAGCAGCAACAGCAGCGAGAAGTATCCTTTTTGTGTCCTTTGCTGGTAGCACTATTAGCGTGTCTCTCTCTCTGTCTCTGTGTCTGCCCGTCTGTCACTGGATTTATTGCGATCATTAATCTTATTTGCCCCAGCATCCACCACGTAACACATACTCTTTCTCATTCGCTCTCTACCATTTACCCACTCTACCCTCCCATCCCTATCACACATACGCAATCGTCTGCTGCACTTGTGTCCCAGAGTTTTTATTAAATTTTTGCTGTGCTCCATTCGTTTTGATTTTATTAATTTGGCCTCTGTGCCTCGCCTGTTGGCATTGTTGTCATTATGCACTTGCGTTTGTCCCACTTCCGAATGCCACTACTACCATCCCCGCCTGTCCATAGGACAACCATTACCAGTGCGAGTCATGTGTCTTGATTGACGTCTGCCAGAGATTCTTAATGTTGCACAGGCTTTAGCTTATAATTGCTTAACACTTCACTTCTGCCGCACTCTCTGTCCCACCCGCCTCTCATCCTGGCACCCTGGGCATTGCCAATAGTTCAACCGACTTTGGGCCATTAATCATCCCAGTTGCAGTAACTTTTCGGCCAGTCTCTAATGCACACTGCATTTCGCATACGAATAAGAGTCGCCATCCCAAGGGGGGAGAGGGTAGGGCGTAATGGAATCGTAAATGCTATAGCTCAATTAATTTATTTTCTTTTTTTTTTTGTTTTTCTTTCTAAAAATCAAATGATTTATTTCATTTTTTTGTTTTGGCTTGCAGACGTTGGCAAGATATCAAAATTCGAAGAGAAAAATAAGTTTTTGCCACCAGAAAATCCAAACGTTTTGGTTATATAATGTGAATTACGACCGATCCATCGATTCAAATAGTTTAATGATGCTTCATTTTGAAAGGTACGGCAAAACATTATTTATATAAAAGTTGTTTAGATGTTGGGAACATAAAGGTTTTTTATTTCAAAGCATTTCAGCTATAGTTCTATGCAGAAAATATTTTGGTTAATACTTCAAAGTTAAGAATTATGTATTATTATGTATTTAAAATGACATTTCCTGTAAACATTTAACATTAGATGCATATATAACAATATTTTTTATAAAATAATAATTCTTATTAATCTTAATTAATAAAGTTTATACTTATTAGAATTAATGAAATAGTGTTAATATCTTTAATAAATAAATCACGCTAGCTTTTCATTAATATTTAAATTAAAACTCAACTTAATTTATATAAAAAGTAAGAAACTATAAAATATAACAAAATATTACTACAAATATTTTATTATATTAAAATTTCGATTATTTCATTTTCTAATCACAATTATTTGAACTATGGAAATTAATGTTAGGGGGAAAGTTTTGCACTGCGGTCTTCTGGGGTGAGGCCTTTGGTGTTCCTGAAATTAAAAATTAAATTAGTTTAAATATTTTTCTTTGGATAAATTATAAATAAAACTCTTTGCGTTCAAACAGTTTTGAGCTTTTGTATGCAAGGTATGCGTTTCTACAAACATATACGAGCTTATATATATATGTATAAATATATAAAATATGTACATATATATATGTATAAGGATATATATAATATATCTGTTTTTTTTATGCACATGTCAAAGGTATTTACAATTGGTGCGTGATTATAAAAGCGTATCGTGCGTCATGACGTGTGCGAACATTAAATGGCGTCGTTACAGCCTCCCATGTTGCATGTTCCCTCGTCCCTCGTCTATGCAACACACACACAAAGACACACACACGCATGCAGATGTTCTGAGCGGGGATATATGATGCGTATCTGTGAGATACATTCCATGTTAATACAATATGTATGTACATTCTGTATGTATATATATATATATACATATATATATATATATACATATATATCTGTATAGACTGTACATTTTAAAAGCGAACAACAAATATTACACGCATCGCTGTGTGCTGAGTGTGTGTGTGTGTGTGTTTATGTTTGTTCGTGTGTGTGAGTGCGCCAAATGTGCGTGTAATTGCAAATTCAATGAATTGTTTACATTTCTTTGCGCTTGTTGGCGTCACAGTTCCCCTACACCCGCACCTCGACCCACTCCAGCTGCAGCTGGTCATGTTTTGTTCTTTTATGCCATGTTTGGAGTTCGTTTTTTGTTTTATTTTTTTTTTTTTTTTTTTTTTTTAGCTGATTTCATTTATAATTCGTGTGCAAAATTAAATTAAAGCCAACTGACAGACAGCAACAAAGTTGCACCCCTGCCCCAGGCATAGCCCCCATTGGGCTGCTTGGCTGGCTGGCTGGCTGGCTGGGCATTGCGTTTTAGCTGGCAATCATTTCCATTAGCCATGGCAGCCAGCAAATTTCACATAATTCACAACTGGAAAATTGCTGTCAGTTGCGCCAAGAAGAAAATTTGAGGCAAGTCGAGTCGAGTCGGGTTGAGTCGAGTCGGGTGGAATAGAGTCGAGGAGAAGTGAGCTTGGCATGGCATAGCTACGGCACGCATGCATCAAAGTACAACAAAAACAATGGAACAATAACAACAACAACAAAATCATCAAAAACAACAACTGCAGCAGCAACAACATTTGGCCAAGACGGCAACAAAAGGCTAATTGCAATTTGACTGCGTTTACAAAAAGTTTTTGCAGCCGCGCGCGCTTCGAAATTGCTTTTTGCTATGAATAATTTAACTTTTTTGATTTTCGATTTAGAGAAAGCACGAGAACACGAGACCCAAAAAAAAAAACCATACCGTATATATAGTATATATATATAGCGTAGCAGGAAGTGAGTGTGGCAGAATCGGGAACAGCTGACGGAATGATACTCTTCCCAGTTGAACGCAATCCGCTCTAATTTCAATAAATGTCAATAGGTTGAAATTAACTGAAGAATTCATTACATTTTCTATACTTGACATAAAAATGTCTTTTATAACTATAGTATTAAAGAGGACTCTTTAAAATACTGTAGGAACGTTATCTTAAAAATTTTAACTTTGGGAAATTGAATGAAAACCGCATTAGATACACTTACATTCAGCTGGTGATTCTAGTTATGTTTTTATTTTTCTCAGTTTGTCACATACATTTACTATAACTTACTATACCCCGTCTATACCCTTACTTATTTTATGTATATCTGGCATAAAAATAACGTAGTAGAGAGTGAGAGGTCCTTTCGCTCACCGGTAAAAATAAAAATGAAATCAAGTAAAAGCAGAACACCTGAAATTCTTTTGACGTTGACAGCACACAGGACGAAACGCAATTTGTTCGCAACGCTACACACTCGCACTGTACTATATATGGGTATATAGTAATCGGACAAATTCCAACAAATGTCAGGCGAGGTCTTTGGAATTGAATAACGTCTTTCATTTAGTAGCTGCAGTTGGTATTGGCCAAGTTCTAGCTTGACTTAATAAATTGGCTCAATTTGCAACATGCGCCAAATTAAAACAAGCCTGGGAATATGCACATATGTCTTCTACTACTCAACTATTCCTTATACAATATTTTTTCGATTCGTAGACATATCCACAATCAACATCATGTCTCCAGTGTTGCCCTTTTAGTTTTGGGTCTGGGTCTGTTAGCGAACCCTTTGCTGATTCATGCATCATTCATCATATTAAGTGTTTTATTACATATTCTGTTCGTTGGGTCTCTTAGGCTCGTCTCAAATCCCATTACGGTAATTAAATCACATCCATATGAAAATTATGTAATTACAATTCACACATACACACACCCGAAGACACATATCCAGAGAGGGAGATATACGCACTTCCCTGTGCGTAACTGTAGAATTTTATATACTCATAGTTCAGACGAGCAAGTCTATAAACTTATTAAATACAATTTACTTAATGTCAACCCTGCGAGACATTTTTAAATGCTGCCAAATGAAATTCAACACTTTGAATATTAGGGCCTCGGGGTTTCAGTCAACGGCAAACACGTCCAATAATTTGCATATACACATCATAAAAATTCGTATATACAGTCAACGAAATGAGATCTAAATAATTTAATGTTTTGGATATTCAAAAAGAATAATTAAAACGAACTCATACTATATTCAAAAACAGTATTTTTTGTATTTCAGGAATAGATCTATTCTTTTAGTGCTTTCAATGTAGAATTTTTATATGTATTATACTTCTAAAAATGTATTTTTATAAAAATAATGGTAAATAATTCCAATGTATTATTAATATTTGGAAGACATTCTATCTCTACAATACTTTTGATTGAAAGAGCAACCTAGAACTGATTTCTTTCAGTGTACATATGCGTGTGAACATTCATATTTTCGTAGTTTGCTTTTATTTTTTGGATGGTTTGCCAAGTGCAAAGTTCAAAGGGTGACTCAGCGACCGATGGGTCCTGTGTGTATGATTATTATGAGTGCTCGGACGCGTCTCACCCAGGATCAACCCCTAGTAATCCTTCCAATCTTTCACATATTTGCACACATTGTGATGAGCACGACAATTCGCCGTCCATTGGGTCCCCAAGGATTTCGTATTAACATTGGTAATTAGAAGTAATTTTGCAGAAGGGGAAAACAAAAACCCAATTTCAACCCAACAAAAGCACAAGCAAAAGCAAAAGCAAAACAAACCAAAGCACAACCAAACAAAACATAGCAAAGCAAAGTTTTGTTTTCTTTTGTTTGGCGCTTGTTTCAGCGAGATTTGGCCAACACAAGAATGCACATTAATCAAGTTAAGATTGGCATAGATAGTACGCTCGAAAATTGTGGATGTTCTATCAAATTGAAGTTGTTTGTTTCTCTTTGCTTTTGTTGGGCAATCGTGTAAAATTTGATAAGACGGTCAACCCTATAGGTGTTTTTTATTTTTGTATAAATTATATAAGATATTTAATAATTAAAAAATTGATAATTATTATACATATATTCTATTATAGTAATTTATAAAATTCTTATGCATATTCCGTTTTTGTTTAATATCTTAAGTTTTTTTTAAATTCATTACAGATGCATACCTCTTGAACATTTATGTAGGTTGAATTTTTTACAATTTATTTCATTTATTTTAAATACATTTACGTGAATAAATATAATATCAATTTAAATGTAGTAAGTTTGGTCAAACATTTTTTTTTTTAAATATTTTTACCTGTAGATTATTAAGTTTTGTATGAAAATGCAGTGTGTTTCTTTTCGAATTGCTGGAGGAATTTCGTAACGCATGTCAATGCCTGTATTATATGGTTTGTAGAGGCTATCTATTACTGTCAGTATTGGAATTACGGCAAGCCAAATGCAAACCACGTCAAACGCTAATTTCAGATACACTGTGAGACAGAGAAAGATAAAGAGAGACATAAAACACCTGGAGCGAACATGCAACATTTTGCAGAGACAGGTGTACGGTAAATTGCACACAATCGGTATCCAAAATAACAAGAGACACTTGGTCTAATCGGACTGACTGCTAGAAATTGGCCAGCAGAAATTGGCCAAAATGCTGAAAACTGAAACCTGATATTCGGCAAATGTAATCATTTACGAACCCTTTATTCGTACCCTATTGACTATAGACCATAGACTATAGACTATAGACTGTGATAACTCAAAATGAATACGTTTATTACGTAACAGCATTGGCAATGGTAATGTCAGAAATGTTTCGCATTTGCCATTCATATTTCGGGGGATGTACAAGCAACTGACTGCTCCACTGAGTGCCCCGGGGCAATAACAACAACAACAACAGCAACAGATTATAGCCACAACAACCACAGAGAAGGAACATAGTTCGATTGTCGTGTGGAGTGCTCGTACATATCTTTTTCGGATACATTTGCCGAATGACAAAATCATAATTGCTTTTGCACAAAATGTTGTGGTAAAGCTGCACTTTGCTGTGGTGTGGTGCAGTGTGGTATGGTGTGGTGTGTTCGTGTAGGTATACCAACCTGACAATGGTTTAAATGTATTGATAATGCATTTTATATGCAAGTGTAAAATTAACAGGCCAACAGACGACGGACAACAGACAGCGTACAGTGGACAACAAACAACAGACGAGGCCTGGCAAATTACACAAAGCGTTGACTCCCCGGCAAATGGCAAATGGATGATCCTCTCAGTCTCCCAGTCCCTCACTCCCTGTCTCTCTTTCTCTTTCTCTCTCTATGGCAGCTATGGTGATTGCCGCAGTCCAGTTAGGGCTGTGGTTTTGCATATGCAACCCAATCGAGAAAGAGGCGTTTTATAATTAAACCACAGTCAATTACAGACAAAAGCGTCACTCAGGCAACGCTTGGCTATAGAGTAGAGTGGTTCGGAGTGGTTGGGAGTGGAGTGGAGTGGTTACAGTTTGGCTATGGAGTGCGGAGTAGCATGGCCCATAGGCAGAGCCGATAATTGGGTTTTCATATTACAATTGGTCTGGCAAAGTGGGCGTAGATTTGGGCATATCTAAATGTTGCGATTGGTAATTGCATTTCACAATTTAGCGACAGGCAATTTGAGAGCCATGTTTTCTCAGATATGCCGCCAAAAGGAATCGCAACTTGTTATAGTTGTTGTTGTTGTTGTCGTTGTTGCAGTTCAGCTAACTGACATCACTTTTTCCCTGGCCGTTGGACAGACAGTTGACAATAATGCTGCGAATAATATGACGAAATGTAGAACATAACCGCCGACAATGGCCAGAGATACCGCATTTCCTCTCCCCACTCACACAAGCTGCCTCTTCTCACTTCCTCTCACTCTCCCCCTCTCCGTATCTCTCTGTCTTTCTCTCTCTTTTTCGCGGGCATCAAGCATAAAAATTTACGACAAAAATTGCCAAGAAACACATGCTCCACATATTTGCCGGACATTTATTGAAGTTAAGTTCGCAGTGCGGAGCATAAATAAAACATAATCCTTTTGCAGCAAATGCCGCAGCCACAGATCGATCCAATGCAATTCAAGTAGAACCCGGCAACAAAACAAAAAATTGAAAAGAAAAAACCCGTCAGCAACTGTTAACAATGCCAAGAGGGGAGCGCAACATGTCAGACCAACTCTGAGCACAGACAACAGAGCACAGAGAGAGAGAGAGAGAGAGAACAGAAGAGAAAACAGAAGAGAGAAGAGATTGTCCAGGCGAAACGCGCCAAGAACCTGTGCGCATGTGCAATTGATCGAACAAGACTGATGGAGCAACTGGGATTACGTGAAGGCACCGCTAACCCCTGCTGCAGCTGCCAGTTGTCCACCAACTCCCAGTTCGCAACTCTGGCCAATTGAGTTTGCAAGTTTTTGCTGCAGCGGATTGTGGATTTTTTCGAGATTAAGCTGACTGTCTGTTTCGGTTCAGTTCGCTGCTGTTTTTGGGTCTTGTCCAGCGACCGCTCGACTGCCTCACTGTCTCCTTTCGGCTGGCCTGGTCAGGCTGTGGTTGTTGCTAAAGCTGAGGCTGAAGCTGAAGCTGAGGCCGAGTCTCTGGCTCTGAATTTATTTAATCTGCAGCGGCGTCGGCGGCGAGTGCTCAAAGCCGCAGCAACGCATAATAATTTTTCACATTCAGCAAGATCTCTGCAACAACCACAACAACAACAATGGCCACAACAACAACAATGACTACGACAACTGGCTACTGACTTACATACCCAAAAAGCGCATTTATCAAAGCCCCAAACGAGCTGCCAATGCCACAGCCAATGCCAGTGCATCCGACTGCTGTATATTCACACAGCACAGTGGCTCCACTCATGAATGAAATGCATACAACGGCATGTGCATGGGCCTGGGAACGACTGAGTGTATACGAGTATGTGTATGAGTCCTCCAACTGGAATTGGAACTGGAACTGGAACTGAAACTGCAACTGCAACTGGAACGGAAGTTGCTTAAGTTAAGTGCAACTCACGTTGGGGACACTGATTGAGCAGTCATTAGATACGACTAAGTGGCCTCAGTTCGACAGCATTAGGAGCTATGTAAACTAAGTCATCTGTTATGTTATGCTCTTCCGTTCGAAAATAGTAACCATATACCATCATTTGAATGTGGAATTATGTTGCGATACTAATTGATTTACCAGCTCACATCGAAGTGAGTCTAATGAAGTCTCTTTGAAGCAAGGAGAACATGGGAAGGGGTAATGAGAAGAAGATGTGAGAGGGAGCAGTCTGTGTTCTATGCTCATGTTGTTGTCAAATTGGATCTGTTCGAAGTTGAAATTTGCGTCGTTCATTTGTATGGAAAGGTAGCATGTGTACGGGTAGTATAAGGCAAAGATATTTGAATGTAATCTATTAGTATAAATTTCACATCTTATTCAAAATGTTAATTATTATTCTTATAATAAATTTAATTGTTATGTTGATTATTATTAATACATTTAAATATATAAATTTTATTACAATTATTTTAATTTTATTATTATTGTTGATCATAAATATAAATCTCAGAGCTTTCAGAAAAGATTTCATGGAAAGGGTCTTAACAATCCCGTCCTTTTCCGCACAGTCGATCACAGATCTTATTGTGCAAGTATAAACGAAATATTGATCCCCCGTATTTCGTGAAACAATTAAGATAGAAACAAATATAAACGCCGGATTAAAGTACAGAATTTCTACCATATTACCTAAAAAACACAAAACATATATCGAAATTGAATGGTCAATTCAACAATGTTCTTTTTCTTCTTATATATTTTTATGTATTTGTTTTATTGCTGTTATATATGTAAGTGTTTCAACAATATTCTAGTAGATTTTACGTTTGTACTCTTGAAAAAGGGAATATTTTAATCTAGAAAATAATCAGAAGAAAAAGAAAACAGATAGTATGTTATTTACCAGTGCGAAAACGAAATGATAAATTGAGCGAGAGCAAAAGGAAATTAAAAGCCATAAGGCTCTAACTAGATTACCAAATCAACAAAAATGAAAAGAAATAGAATAAAGGAGCAACCGAATAAAAAAAATATAAAGAAAGTAGAGGCAGAAGATGCAGTAACGGAAATGTCAACCATGGCAAGAAAACAAAGCCAAAAACGAAACAAGAAGCACACAAAAAAAAAAAAGAAAACAAAACGAAAAAGGATAAAAGTAATTAAAGCCCATAAGCGAAACAAGAAACAAGTCAAAGGCACACAAAAAAAAAATGAAGAACAAATTTCAGGGAGAGAATGAGAAAGAGAACGAGAGATAGAGAGAGACAAGGGCAAAAGTGCGAAAAGGAATGCACGTAAAGTCAACGACATTAAGTAACCAAATTCTATGCAAAGCATTTTTAATTATAAATTATTCAAATTTACAAACATAAATCATGGCACCGCGGTGGCACGCACATAGCCCGAAAACGATTGCGATATCATTTGGGATGGGTCTGTGTTATTTTCTCTTTTTTTTTTTTTTTGGGGTAACTGAAGGGAATGGTATGATATGGTATGGTATGGTGTGATATGGACAGGGGCTTGCCAAGATAGAGGCTGCTGAGAGGGTTGGTGGGAGAGACTAGAGCACAAAGGTGCTGGGAAATGTATAGGCCAGAATGGACTCATATACTCGGACTCAATGGCTATAGCTCTAAGTAGCTGTAGCTTAACCGATACACTCAAAGAAACAATAAAATAAAATAAACACATCCGATCATTGATCTTTAAATATAAATCACGTATGGTAAAATTTTTTACTTGTAATAGTACATTACAACCTATTTGAAATGATTGATTGATAAATTTTAACTTGCCTTAAAGAGAGATCATCAAAAGACTTATCAAGAGGCTTATCAAGAGACAACAATATTCAATAATAAAATAGGTTTGAAATGTTTTAAAATTTGAAATTTAAAGTTCATCTCAAAAGTTAATTCAAATTAGATTAATAAATTAATTATTAATAAAAATAAATAATAAATAATAAAAATCAATGAAAAATTGTAATAGATAGAACAAATAAATTCGTATTATTTCTTGTCTTTGATTTGAAGAATACATATCAACTTTTTCTGAGTGTATTTCTGATTTTGTAATTTAGCTCTAGCTTTGTATTTGTCTTTGACTGTAGGCTAGAGCTAGGACCAGGACCAGGGCTGAGGGATTTTGCTTTCGCCTGTGCCTGTGCCTGTGCCTGTGCCTGGGCCTGGGCACGGGTCGGGGAATATCACACGCATCGCGCCACATTCGCATAATCCTGATTTATTGCCGTTTTGTAGTGATTGCACAAGATTACGCGACAACAAATAGATCCTTCATTCAGGCCTCAGTCACGAAATGCTAAATTGTAATCAAACAATGAGGCACACAGACCGAATCGAGGCGGGCCAACACACAACACACAACACACAAAAAAAAGTCAACTCGCTTCTCTTAATTTTCAAAACAACAACAATGGGCCAAGAGGCTGGTAAGGGGGTGGAGGGTGGGGTTACTGTAGTGTTTTTGTTAGTGTGTGTTCGTTCTGAAAATGAGATTTGAATTTAAAGATTAGGAGCATATCCTGCCGCGCGTCCTGGTCAAATGTGGCTGTAAGTTTTTGCCGTTTACCTTTTTGTGCTTGGCTACACACACACACACACACACACACAGAGAGAGAAACAACAATGCCAATTCACACACACACACACAAACGCACAGTAAAAAGATAATGCCAGACAATAGCCAAAGTTGTCAGGCAGCACCGCCCCCTCTTCTTCCTCCCATGGCAAGTTGTGTACATCCTCTCAGCTCCTGCCGCCAGATAAGCGCACAAAAATCATTAATTATCCTTGTTTCTTGTTTTGCTTGACTTCTGATTCGCTTTAGCTGATGCTTCTTTTTTTTATTTTTTTGTTTAACGTTTTTTTTTTTGTTTCTTGTTTTTCCAGCGAGCGCAAAACACAAAAAAAATATTGATTTGTTTCTAATTTTAATGAAAATTTTGCCTTTTTTTTCGGTGTGTGTGTGTGTCCTGGTTGGTTGGTTGGTTGGGTGTCGCTTTAATTTAACTTTTTTGATGCTTGCCCAGCGATAGTCCTTCTTCCGTTTTATTATTTTTGTTTTTCTTCGCTTGCTGCTAGCGTTGCTATTCATTCCTTCCTTGGGATTCCAATGTCCTTTCACTTATCGCAGTCTCGTGCTTGGCTGCAGCAGGAACATCAGGAGCAGCGCCCCGAAACTGTCACGCAAACCATTTTCCAAAACTAATGATGGAAGGTATTTTAATTATATTCGATGCTCTTGTCTCCCTCTCTCTCTCTCTCTATCTCCCTTTCATTCTTTCTTTGGGTTTTCCCATGAGTTTTTCCTTGTATTTCTGTGCATTGCTGCAGAAATTTTCTTATCATTTTCATTACTCGCTGTCTTGGCTTTTGCTTGACTGATTTTGAATTTTGTGTCGAGCTCAATTTCTGCTGCTGCTGCTTTTCTTGTTGTTGTTGTTGTTGTTTGTTATTTTCATTCATTGTTTGAAATGCAATTTTCTGGGCAGCATCATTAGCAAGATTAATGAGCCAAGCTTAAAAGAGCGAGAGAAACATTTTAAAATGAATACAAAAACACTCTGAATACAGTCGAGAGTAAACACAAAAAAACTTTGCTTAATTCAAGAAAAACTACATACAATAGAGGTCGGTAATAGTCATAAGATGGTATAATACTCTGTTCCAAATCAGTTCATTTGAATGTACATGTTAAAGAGTCAATACATTGAGGCTAAAAGGAGTATTCATAATTATAGAAACTGAATTTTAATCATTATACTAAAAGCAAACCATACATTTCCTTGCTCTACTTCATTGAAGTATGTGAATCTATGGTATAATATTGTAGATTAAATATTATATCATTCATATTCTGTTCAAACTTAGTATTTAGTTTTGCACAACTAATTGACCCTTTTGTAATTTTTAAGTGCAGGTTCTAATAAAAAATGAAACGAAAGACAAGCTAAAAAAAAAAAGAAAAGTAAAGGCAAACACTTTTTTTAGTGTGGCGTAAGGAGGAAAGAGTCCTCCACGTTGATTACAGTCGCACCACGTGCGAATTTATATGCAATAAGAATTGGAAAATATATATGAACGTGCGTCTGTACATGTGGGTGCACACACACACACACACACACAGAGACACAACCTGCTTGGTTACATTTTGCGCATTCGCCTCGCCGCACAACAAATTTGGCGTCGTGTACATTTCATGCATACCAAAGAGCCAGAAACTGTGGCCAGATCCAAAGACTACAGCCAAAGACTACAGGCTACATCTACAGCTATAACAGCAGCTAGAGAAAACAGTTGGAGCTGTGACTGTAGCTGTAGCTGGAGCAGGTGCCTGGAAGGATAACATGCGCGTGCCGCGCGAGTGCTCCTCTTGCTTGTTTATCTATTTGCCTCAGTATCTTTTTGTATCTTTCTTATATATTCTATTTTTTTGTTGTTGGAGAAATCCACAAGATTAAAGCCGTGGCCATGTTGCTACTGCTACTGCAAAACAGAGAGAGAGAGAGAGAGAGAGAGAGAGAGAGAGAGAGAGAGAGCTCAGCTGAAATATTTCGTTTTGCACAAATTGAAATCCAAAGTGCTTTTCAGCCTCCATCCACAGCAAAAGCAAATCTCTTCGTTCCCTTGCATTCCCCTTTCGAAAACTGTGGCATAGCTCTTGACAGAAATATTAGCATTTGTGGTTTTTCGGGCTGTGAATGAGTTTAAAATTCTTATGGGTAAAGATACTGCCTGGTTTTTTTTCCCATTCGTTGCAGCTGTGTGTGGCACACGGAGCTTGCCACAAGATGTGCGACATTTACAGGTATGGCCTGTATATAATGAAATCATTTGATATGCCATGGCACCTACAAAAGATAAAACCTATGAAAATCATATCAAATATGTGTTATTTTTTTGTTCATAGTAGGTCAATTTCCTAGTGAAGACTGAATTCATTGAGCTGCTTCAGATATAAAATACCTTCTATAACCTATTCAGGCAAGGAATTCTACATTTAAGCAGTAGCACGATAGTCTATATAAATGATTTTATATTTTGGTACATTTTTTATTCGATGTCTTTAAGTTTTAACCCTTAATTAGTAATTAATAATTGATATATGCGTGCAAATAGTTTGTGAGATTATGTGAAATTTAAAAGGAAAACCGAAAATGGTTTACCAGAAAAGAATATATTAGAAAAAGAAATACACGAGCAATGCCTGTGCATACCTTTCGATGTATACTACTTAGGAGTATACGTTTGTATGTATAAGTATGTAGCTAAATATGTGTTAATTCGGGCACGTTTCCAGAGTTTTCGAGTGGCACGTTGCTGGAATTTATGCGCATTTCGCTAGCTGCTCAAAAATTCCCAAAGATGTGGTTTAACACAACTAGAAGATGATGGCGGAGATGGAGGAGAGGCTGTAGCAGAGAGGCAGTATTAGGGTAAAGCAGATGAGGGTCTAGTCTATAAAGAAAGGGTAATATATATGGGGTACTTGCGTTATAGACCAAGCTAAAGGAAAAGGCAAAGAAAAAGGCAAGGAGATTTGCTTGATGTTGTCTTTGATGTTGTCGTTGTCGTTGTCTGTGTCATTTCATCGGCCATGTCATAATTACCAAAGTGAAAATTATTAATTTTGACGTTTAAAACAAAATGCGAATAATTGCCAGCATGGGCATGGGTCGAACGGAGATAGAGAGAGAATGGCAGAAAGAGAGTGAGAGATTTATGCAAGCTGTGCACAAAAAAATTGTCTAAATCGGCTGTGACTCTCTCACTGTGGCAGCAGCTTCCACCGAATTACGCGGAAACATCGGCAGTGGCAGCATTTGCCACGCTAATTGCGTACGCGATAAATCTTGTCAATTAAATTATAATGTTTGCATGCAGCGATGGAACTGGCACTGGCACCGGGACTGGCGATGTGCGATTCCATCGGATTTGGCTTTGGGCTCTGGCTTTGGCTTTGGCTTTGGCTTTGGCTCTGACTTTGGCGATGCTGCAAGAAAAAAAAACGCTGAAGCGGCAAAACGACGTCGCTGCAAAACGATCTGTGCGATTATCGAGTGTTTTATCACCTCAACTCCAGTCAGACGGACAGACAGACAGACGGACGCGTTGCTGCTGCTGACTGCGACCCAACGACAGCGATTATGTATCTGCAACTGCTCAACTTGCTGACTCTCTCTCTTCAACATATAATTAAAATGTTCACAAGTGCCACAACGCATTCATATGGGCAGCGGCAGCCACAAGGAGTGCACCAAATGACAGCGCCCAACCAACGGCAGACACACCGGCAAGAGTACAGAGTGGAGAGTGGAGAGAGGAGGGTGGAGAGTGGAGAGAGGATAGTGCAAATCGGAGTGTTCAGAGTCAGGAGTAGGTTGTCGCGAGTCCGAGAGTCAGGAATTTTGAGGCGCATTAGTTGCGCTGCATTTGCTGCTCATATGTGTAAGAGCTGCAACTGCAACTGCAACTGCAACTGGGCTTGCAGCCGCTGCCACTGAAACGAGCCAAAATTGTATTGGCAGCGGCGCCGGCTGCCATTTCAGGTTGACTCTGCCACAGCCAACTATCAACAGCCAACAAACCAACTACCAACTACCAACTACCAACTGGCAACTTGCAACTGGCAACTTGCAACTGGCAACTGGCAATGGGCAACTGGCCTCTGGCTGTGCCTCTGCCATGTTCCAAGTGCCGAGTTCCATGTGCCGAGTGCCTTGTGCCTTGTGCCTTGCGCCGAGTGCCGACTGGTTAGTTGGGCACATAAATTTCCAGCTTGTCAGCTTTTGATATATTTTCATAAATTGCTAGAGTGCATTAATTAATTAAGCGAAGCTGCATCAACATTTTCGGCTTCAGCTCTTCACAATAGCGTGTGCATATCCCAGTTGTCGGTTGCCTCGGCCTGTCGCTTCCGATATGCTCATAAACTTTTGAAATGTTTAAAATTTAATACAATAACACAGTGAATAAACGAAGAAAAACACCTAAAAAATGTATTCGAATTTCCCAATATTGTATAATGTAGATCTTTGTTCAGATGTGTGAATCAATTATCATTTTTATTATATAATATCAATGTTATATAATATACAAAAAAATCTGAGTACTAATAACATTCTATTGTGCTGATGGGATATTTCTCAATTAATTTCTCAATTAATTATTAAGCTCATTTTAAAAAAAGGAAAACAAATTAATCTAAATTAATGTATTTATTTTAATAGTTGAAAAATGGTAAAGAGATTAAATTATTTTTGATTTGCTTAGACAACCTAATTTATGGAATTAAAAAAATGTTATAGATAGATTGATCTAGTACAGAATACGTATGAGTAAGTAATGTTTTTTAAACTGATGTTTCATGTGCTTTCAGTTATATTAATTTGGTGGAAATCGTGTATTAGTATTAATAAGTTAAAACTTTTATAAATGTAGTAATATTAAATAGTATACAGATTACTATTTATTTATAAAGTATTTATATAGTACTATTTAATTATGGAGTATGATTCTAGTTGGCAGCCCTGGAGCGACTGTGCGTGCTCTCGCGTTTTAATTTCTGAATTAACGCAAATCTACAGACTAAGTCCACACTTGTGGCAAACTTCAGTAGTTG
>JBANCZ010000791.1:14120-28977 GCA_037040025.1 Sphaerogastrella javana | reverse complement strand
GCGGATACTTGGGGCGCGAAAAACCTTTTCTATTTGGCATTGCTTTCGTTTTCAATTTGGCTGTGCCACCCTCATCATCTCCTCTCTTCCCTGTCTAGTTCTGGCTCTAACGGTGTCAGCTTCAACTTGAGCTACAGCATCTTTTATGCTTTTTTGCCTGGCGGCGGCTTGGCCAAAGACGACAAAAAAAAAAAAAAAACAATAAATATTAAAATAAAATTTGTTATGCGAGACAAGCAGCAACACGCAACACGAAAAACGAGAAACAGCCAAAAGGAAGAAATTGGTGGAAAGAGTAAAACAAAATGTCGCTTGGCTCCTGTAAACGCTTTAAGCGGACTCTGACAGTAATTTTACATGTAATTTGAATGCCTCAGAGCTCAGCATCAGGCACATTCACAGTTGACAGTGATGGAATGGGCATGGGGAGGGTGGTTGAGGTGGGAAGGGAGGAGTGTGTGTGGGTGACTGGCAGCTTGAAATTGTTAAAAGATTTTATTGGTTTAGTTACTTAAGAGACAGGGCAATAAACTCCAGGAACAACAGGACAACTGGCCAGAATAGAATAGGCCAGGCCAAGACAGATTCACTGCCAATAAAATGAAGCTTCGCACATTATTATAATTATTACTATAATTATATTACAATTATTATTATTATTATTAATATTAATATAATTAATATTATTATTATTATTATTAATATTAATATTATTATTATTATTATTATTATTATTATTATTAAAATTATTATTATTATTAATATTATTACAGTAGTAGTTTGTACTGCAATAAGCTTAAAGACTACTAAAATTTGTAAGTACCTGCCCTACTGAACGTGTGTAACGGGATATTTACAAGTGTCTGCTCTGTAGGCTTTGCGATCGTCTCTTTCTCGCTCATTCCAGCTTCCACACACATTTTTGCACGAATTCTTTACGCATGCCATTCTCTCAGCTCGCTTTGCACTTGATTTGTTGAGCGCAGTTCAGTTTCGTTTGAACAACGAAGTGAAGCAGATCGCGTGCGGTGGGTTTCGATTATTTTGCAATTCTTGGAATATTAGAAGAAATAAAGGTATAATATGTAGTACATTGTGACGTAATAATATTTCGCCTGGCATTATGTCGCATTAAATGCAACTTGTGTCATGCAAATTGGCAACAGGAAAGCGAAACTGATTGCATAATTTGGTTGCATCCAATTGTTATTCCACTGTTAATGCAAAGCAATTGACAACAACAACAACAGCAGCAGCAACAACAATAATGGGAATACAATGGAAATGACCGCGTAACATGAATTCAAACAAGCGCATAAAAGAAACAGTAGAGTCACAGTGGAAAGAGTCTGTGGGTTAGTGTGTGTGTGAGTGTGTGTGTGTGTGTGTGTGTGAGTGCCATGTTTATGATTTTGACAACAAAGTAAGTAGCAGCAACAGCAGCAGCAGCAACAGCAGCAGCAGCAACAGCAACAGCAGCAACAACTGTAACAGCCACAGCATCAAGGTGAAATGACAGTTGTTATTGTTGTATTGTCATGGCGGGGCAGCGCGTGCTACGTTTAGAGCAAGCTTTCTCTGTGTGAGTGTGTAAATGTGAATGTGTGTGTGTGTGTGTTTGTGTTTATGTGTGTGTTTGTTTGTGTGTGTGTTTGTATCGCGACCCGTCAAGTGACAAACAATTATATGCAGGCCTAACAGGCTACTCGGCGCTTGCTCTCTTACTCTTACTCTTGCTCTCGCTCTTACTCTACCTCTCTTCCATTCTCTCTTACAAGCTATGTCTATTTCACTCTGTTGGCTGTCATTTTTTTTCATTCTAAGCTTTAGCAAACACAGAGAGGCAATGCATATACACACACACAAGCACACACACACACACACAAGCACACACACACACGCATTTGGAAATTTGAGTGCTGCTTGCGACATATTCCACGCTGCTGTTGAACTTGTGTTGTTGTTGTTGTTGACGCTCTGCTGTTGACGCTGTTGATGTTGTTGTTGATGTTGTTGTTGTCGTTGTTGTTGCTGTTGTTGTTGTTGTTGCTGCTGCAGCTGTTTTGCACTTGCATTTTTCTTGCGCCATTGTTGACAAGCGTTGAAATTTGACACACACACACAAGCACACATGCTGTACGTATGAGTGTACAGATATGTATGTGTGTGTGTGTGTGTGTGTGTGCATTGTTTGAATTGCCTGTCGAGGTTAAGCTGTAACATTTAAAGTGTTGTCGGTTCCGTTGCCGCTGTTGCTGCTATAAATGTAGTTGCTGCTGTTGTTGTTGATGTTGCTGCCGTTGCTTGTTGTTGTTGCAGTTGTTGTTGCAGTTGTTGTTGCAGTTGTTGTTGGTGTTTAGCTCAAGTGCACTTTGGGTTGCTTCCTCTCTTTTAAGAGTGTGTGTGTGTGTGTGTGTGTGTGGTGAAGGAGGAGGGGGGGATGTCCATGCACGGCCGCTACTTGATTTTGCATCTCGACGTTTTAATTGTTTTGCCAAATATTTGCACAGGCTTTAAGGGCACAGAAAATACATATACAAATAAAGAAACACAATAAAATTAAAAGAAAACCTTTAAGCAGATTAACAGAAATGAAAACAAATGTTGTATAAACTTATATGGCCTAAATGTAAAGCAAGAGGTAAAGAGAGGGGGCAGGGCAAGGCAAGGCAAGGGGTAAAACTGGCATTTAAATTCATATACAATAGTCATAGCATTATGCAGTTTGTTGCACGTTAACATGTGGCAAGTTGTCAGCAAGGGATGGGTGGATAAAGGGGTTCCGGGGGCAGCCTTTGGTTACAACACTTGGCCCAAACTAACCTGGGTCAAGTTTGGCCTAGGGCATGCAGCTTGGACAGACAACAATACACTGACAAACCCATTGTCTAAGGCAAACAGAGAGGGAGGGGGAGAGAGAAAGACAGAGAGTGAGAGAGGGAGGGATAGGGGCAGAAGAGAGTAAGAGTGGGCTAGGGAGAGAGCGCTGTTGGCCAAGAGAGGCTTATTAGACGAGAGGCTTTCAGCATGCAGGCTTGGCTACACAGACAAGGCTCTTCTATGTGCCACAAAGGACATTTAACAAGCTATCTATGTGTGTGTGTGTGTATGTGTGTGTGTGTGTGTATGTGAGTGTATGTGTGTTTGTATGTGCCTGCTATTAGCCATAATGCATACACTCCATTATGCCAAGGCTTTGTTTAAGATTTCTTTTTGTTGTTGTTGCAGTTGCAGCTCTTGTTGTGCCTCGTTGATTAGAGGCACACACACACACACACATACACACATACAACGACAACTTGTTGTTGCAACAATAAAGAGCTTAAGCTCGTCTGTCGTTGGCGTTGGTCAGTCGCCAAACTTGATGACAACTTGCATAAGACCAACAAACAAAGCCAACACTGGCAACACTACCTATTCCTCTCTCTCCTTGTCTCTCTCTCCATCTCTCTCTCTCTCTCTTCTCATTCTCTCTCTCATCTTGTCTGCATTTCTGGCTGTCAACTCGTATGCTCTTGTGTCATGAGACACATGAATGTTTTAGCTTTTGGCCACGTGTCTGTGTCTACTGCTGCTGCTGTTGCTGCTGTTGCTTTCGTTGTTGTTGCCACATTGACAGTGGAAGGGGCAACATTGCCAGCTGTTGCAATTTCAATTATCCACAACCATGATGATGAATATTTCATGCCAAACATTTTCGAATTTCTCATGATTGCTTCAACGCTCCCAAGCTCAACTTTTTTCTATATATGAGTGTATATGAATGTATATGAATGTATATGAGTGTAAATGAGTGTGCATGACTGTGTCTGTTTGTTTGTATTTTTATGGCTTGCAAATTATTTGTGGCAATGCTCAAAGGCAGCAAATGTTATTAGCATAATTATCACTACAAATTTCATTGAGCTTGAGCTTTTCATAATATATTTGCAATTTTTATATATCTTTTAATATAGAGTATCAATGTAGAAAACCTTAATTATTTCGTTTTTTCTTGTTAGTTATTTTTTTGTCATAAATTATGGGATATTTATTTCATTATAAAAACAAGTTTACAAGTGAAAACAAAATTTTAAAAGCTTATAAATAAATTAATAATATATTAAAAATAAATCTAAAAAAAAAATTTAATTTCTTTGAATTATCTACTAATAACCTATTTTTTTTTTATTTTTTTATTTCAATTATAAAGCGAAATTGTAAATATAATAAATATCATAATAGTAAAAAACATTTTATATATTATTATTATTTATATATTTTTATTATTTATGTAATATTATTATTTATATTTTATTATATATACATTTTTAAAATGTACTTATTATAATTATTCATTTATATATTTATTTTTATTTATTAGTTATATTTTTTATTGTTTAATATTTTTTTTTATAAATTATTTTTATTATTATTTTATTATTATTTTTATTTTCTTTGCATTATTACTATTTATTATTATTTTAATTTTTGTATTAATGTCATATTTATAAATTTATTTATTTATATGTAGCTTAGTCATAAGCCTTCAAACTTCAACTTGTTCTAAGCTTAGCTTAAAGTGAAAGCTTTTGGCTTACTTCAACATTTTCTATTTAATCCTTAAGTTGAATTTGTCCTAAATGAAAATCATTTAGAAAATCTGCTGCTGCTGCTATTGCTACTGCTTCCTTGAAGCCACTTGATAATTAATAGTTATTAATCCGTGAGGAAATTTTTGTGTGCTCGCTGCTTGAGTGAAGCATGAAGCTTTTTTTAAGCCATGCTAACTTGAGTTATGGCCAAAAAGCAACAACAAAAGACAACAACAACTGCCATTCGACATAATTAAGTGTTGGCCAGCTTGAGTTACAGTTGATGTTGTTGATGTTGTTGTTGTTGTTGTTGTAGTTGATGTTGTTGTTGTTGTTGTTGTTGAATATTTGACTATAGGTAGCAGACCCTGAGATTGGCCAGTTCATTTGTGTAACAGAACATCCGGCGGAAAGGAGAGACATAAGGCAAGAGTGAGAACAAGAGAACGAGAGAGAGAGAGAGAGAGAGAGAGAGCAAAAACATTGAGCTTCAATTTGAAGGCGAAACTTTTTCATATATATTTTTTTTCTTCTTTTTTTTTGCCCTTTGAATTTTGCATTAACCGTGGGGCAACTCGAGAAAGTTTACGGCAAACTTTGCATTTATTTTGCATTTTCAAACTGTTTGAACAGCCATCGGACTGAAATGAGTCCAACTAATCAGTGTATAACAGCAGAGGCGCAAAAGGGGAATGGGAAAAGAGAAGAACGGACAACGGAAAAATGGGAAAATGGAAATGGCAAAAGGTACAAAGTAACAGTAAAAGTGACGTAGATGCTGAGAAGGGTTGGGGGTTGCAACAGGGGTTAGGTCGCATTAGGGCACGGCTTTACAAATTGTAATGTCAGTTGATTCAGTAATTTCTTATTTCGCTGTTGCGCATTGAAGAATTTATCTTATTGCTGTCTTGTATTGTTACGTTCAACCTCTAACCCCTTCTTCTTTCACATTTCATTTTTGTTCCTTCCACACTTCCTGCTACTTGTATTCTGCATGCATAGCGAGCCCAACTCAATGTTCCATTCCAGGGGCTATTGGAATGACAGAGGGGCGGTGGTGGGAGGGGAGGTTCGCATTGTTGTGCACTGGGCCGCAGCTGGTCTGCCATTAAATCAACAATGGCGGCATCTACACGTGCTGTCGTTGCGTGTGCATGTGTATGGGTGTGTGTGTGTGTGTGTGTCTGTGTGTTTTATACCCTACACTTGAATTGAACAGGTTTGCCCTGTGCATGACTTTATAGCTGGTAAATATGGCACTTAACAGCTGATGCTCGCGTTCAGTGAAAGCTTTAATGACTCTCTTTAATGTTATGGCACTCACAAGTAAAATACTCATTAATACTTAATTAAGAGAGAAAGCTGCTCTCTTTGCAAAGAAATCACTCAACGAAATACACCCGCACGCGATCTTCATTACTTCGCCGTTCAAGCGAGACTGAACTGCACGAAACGAAAAAGAATCAACGTAAGCTTTGCGTATGTGGCGAATGAAAGGATTAACCGAATGTGCAAGTGTGTGGATTCTATTGGGAAGTGCAAAGAACGCAGAGTGCAGAGAGGCGATCATAAAGCAGAGAGAGAGAGAGAAAGATGGTGATAAAGAGAGCGAAATGTGAATTAATTTGTGCTGCTAGAAGCTAACATACTCTGTAAAGAGTTCATATTACAATGCTTTGGCAAAAATTTTCAATAAATATTTTATAATATATTAATATTATTATTACCATTAATTATATTTTAATTGAATAATATTAAATTAATAATTATTGTAATAATTAATTTACTAACTGTTATATTAGCTAATATTAGAATTAAAACAATATACTTTGGACTAAATATAAATACAGGGTATCTGCATATGTTTATGCCTATCTGTGTGTGTTTCGGTCATTGTATGATTTTTCATTTAGTACTCATACTCATACTCATGCCCATTCTCATGTTCAATCTTATACGTATTCTCATTTTCGTTTTCATTTTCGTGTTGTTTCGCTATCGGATTCGTTTCTAACCTGTCTTGCTTATATTTTGTGTGCGTGCCATTGAGCTGAGAATCCAACTTATTGTTATTGCCCTGGGCATGAAACAAAAAAAAAAAGAAAGGCAACGCAGGGAAAAAAAGGAAAAGGAAGAGAGTGAGTGAAAGAGCGGGAGAGTGGGAGAGTGGGCGAGCAAAAAAAAACAGTTCTCGAGTGCCCAGGCAATTGAGTTTTTATGCGTCGTTGATTGCTGCACATTTCTCTCTTGCTCTTCCTCTCTTACTCTCTATGTCTGTCTCTCTCTTTTGCTCTAGCGCACTCTTGCAGTTAACTAGAGTTCAAATGCTTTACACACACGCATACATGCATATATGTAGACATGTGTGTGTGTGCACGCATACAGTGGCATGCAATATTTATGTTCGTTGTAATGCAATTTGCACACTTTATTTTGCTGTCTTACGGAATCATTAATGCTTTATTCTCTTCCACACACACACACACACACATACACACTCTTTCTCTTTCTCTCTCTCTTTGGCTGGCTCTCTTGTGTTTGGAGTTTATATTGCCGTTATGGCATAGTCGAATCTGTTTGCTTTGGGCTTTAAGCATTTGCCTCTTAAATTTTAATAGCTCACATGTGAATGCCATTAAACGCTTGGCCTCAACTGTATCGAGCTTTCGTTCTGCCTCTGCCTCTGCCTCTGCCTCTGCCGCTGTCGCTGCGTATTGATACGTCGTCGCCATAAACTTTGCTACGATTATTTTACTTCACAATTTTTTTTCTTTCTACTGTTCGCTGCTACTGCTGCTGCTACTGCTACTGCTGCTGCTGCTGTTATTGTTACTGTTGTTGTTACTATTGTTGTCCTGCTCCTTCTTACGATGTTGTTATTGTTTTGTTGCTGCTGCTTGAGTTTAATGGCGGTGCATGTGGGGGAAAAAAAAGTGGAAAATTCCAACGAAGTGCGGTCATTTTAATAACGAAAAACATCAGCTCTTTATGCACTGAACGCCATTGTTATTGTTTTTGTATTTGTTTTTGGTTTTGTTGTTTGTTGCTGTTGTTGCTCGTTTCGTTGTTTGGCTTCTATTTTACTTGCGCTGCTTGTTGTTGTTTTATTTTATGACTTTCACTGTGTTGTTATTATCGTTGTTCTTCTTGTTGTTCCTCTTCATGTTGTTGCTTTTGCTGCTGCTGTTGCTGCTACTGCTACTGCTGTTGTTGTTGTTGTTACTAGCTGCAAAAAACTTTTTCAATATGCGAGAGTACTTTTTGTTTTGCTCTCCCCCTTTGCCCCTTGCATGCCATTGCACTAACCCCTTGCTACGTCTACGCCAGAGAGTCGCTTACTCCCGCTCTCTGCTCTCTTAAGTCCACTTTTGGTGGCTCTCATCTCTCTTGCTCGTCATGACTGACCGTATGTGTGTGTGTGCGTGCGTTTGTCTCTTTGTCTTGTGTGTGTGTGTGTGTGAGTTTGCTACTAAACCTGCTAAATTTGGAAATAATTCGAAACATTTCCATGCAACTGTTAATTGCCTGAATGGAAAGTGTTTTGATTTATATTGTCTAACAATAAAAGCTCTTAATGCTATGTATTATTTTACTTGCTTTAGCATCTATTCTGCATAATTGCAGATGATACTTGTACTATATCATTATATTTAATTTATATGTGTGTTTAGTTTTAATGAGGCTTCGTTAGAGAATTATAAGCTTCATCTGCATCAGGTGCTTTCCACTGCAAATTCTACTTGTGCATTAAATGAAGCAACTTGAGAATTATACTACAATAATACTCTTATAAGTGATTTAGGGAATTCCTATTGTAGAGCTTTCAATGAAGCTCAGCTCAGGTCAGTTTAGTTTGGTTTTTGTTTTCATTTTCGCCTACAATTCTCATTGACTTCTGGAATAAAAATTTACTCAGTTGAGCATAAATTGAATTATTTATTATAGAAAAAATCCTAAAATTAATTCAAGTTTCTATTTCTTACTTAACATAAAGCTCTAGCTGCTCTAATAGTAGAAATGAATGCGAATAGACAAGAAGAGAGAGAGAAAGAGAGAGGGTGGTAGGGAGAGGGAGGTAGGGAGAGGGAGGTAGGGAGAGGTAGGGAGAGATAGATGGATAGAATGAGTGAGAAAGAGAGAGAAAGAGAAAGGGAGAACGAGAGAGAAAGAGAGAGAGCATAAGCTTGAGAGACAGAAAGACTGACAGATTGATACATACGCATAGAGACAGACAGAGAGGCAGACAGAGAAACAGAGAGAATGGCATATAGAAAGAAGAAGATAGACAGCTAGACTGACAAGCAGATAGACAGGCAGGCAGACAAACAGACAGAGAGAGAGAGAGAGAAAGAGAGGGGGTGAGAGAGAGAGAGAGAGAGGGGCAGACAGACTGACAGCAATAACGACAGACAGACATATATGACTCAATCGATGTGAAGCATAGCAAATATAGAGTGTTCAGATTTATTCGAACTTTATGTGGCAGAGCCACGCCTAAAGCACACATACCTCACATTGTGCGGTGTCAAAGGTCAAAGGCGAAAAGAAAACATTACCAAAATAATGACTACAATATATAGAGGCAAAAATTGTATATAAATGTGTACATAAGTATGTAAGTATATATATGTAAAGGCTCTTTCCAATAGGACGGATCTATCAAATAGAACGGGTCTATGTTATAAATTAGTGGCGGCCATTTTGTTTTTGTTATTCAGTCACTGATGCCAAATTTACCATAAATGGGCGATTTTAACATCGACCCGTTCTTGTTGAAAGACCCTTTATTTTAGGTATATCTTTTAATACATTTCACAAACATTTTATTAATATATTGAATTTTTTGTTGGTTTTTTGCAGGGTCAGTGCTCGGCCGGTACACTGCCCATGGCCTGGGTCGATGAGGGACCTGGTCCGCCAATTTGCCCGCGTTCCTGTGCCGAGCAGCAACCAACGGACAGCAGCAGCAGCAGCAGCAACGATAATAATAAACTCAAGTATTTCATAAATGCAAATACGTTTAACTATAAGTCGCCTACGTCGCATACGCGTTTAAGTAACAGTAAAAGTAACAGCAACAACAACAACAACAACAATAACTATAACTATAAAGCCATGAACAGAGTACGACGCGAGCGGGAATGGGAAAGGGAGGTGCAAGCAGCGGCAGAGGGATTAGGAGCTGAAGCAACTGCTGAGGATGTGCATGTGCCCACGGAGCTGGCACTGACGACCACTGAGCAGCAGCAGGAGGAGAACATGGAGGCGGAGGCGACCACACTGCCAGCAACAGCAACCAGCAGCAGCAGCAGCAGCAGCAGCAGCGATGCCTGGAATGAAGAGGAGGAGGATAGGGCGCAGGAACAGTTCGATCAGCAGGAGGAGGAGCAGCAGCTAGAACTGGTTGATGCCATGCCCACATTGCTTTACAGTCGGCTGCAAGCACAGGAGCAGCTCAGTGCCAACGAACAACAGCAACAACAGCAACAACAACAACAACAACAGCGGAAACAGCAGCAACAACAACAGTGCCTTGATTACCTGGGCGATGCCGCCGAGACAAGTCCACAGCATTTGTGCGGCCTGCGTGCTCCGGGTCAGCTGCTGGGGCGTCTGCGCACCCTGCGCCTTCGTCACTGCTGCGAGCGGAGCGTGTTCAGTGCGCTGCATACGTTGGCGCTGAATGCGACTCTGTCGGATCGGGAGGAGTGTGTGCGGCTGCTCAGCGATCTATTGGATGTGGACGCCTTGGCGAATCGCATCACCTGCGAGCTGGCCGAGATTCTGTTTCGCTTTGACTGCCGGCAGGTTTATTCGCTGATCAATCAGTGCGACGACTGCAAGGTGAGTGAATGAATGGGTTATAATGGGTTAAGAATGGATAACAATGGGTTACGATGGATTACAATGGGTTACATTTGATTTACAATAGGTTAGCAATGGGTAAAAATGGGGTTTTAGTGGGTATCAATGGGTTATAATGAGTCTCAATGGGTAACAATGGGTTTACAAGTGGTTTAAATGGATTGCAATGGATTTTAATGGGTACATAATGTATCTAAGCAAATTTGGTTACAGCACTTTATGTGAAATAGTTGGGAATTCCGCATACAACTCAATTCCGATCTCCGTTCCATTGCCTATCTCTGCCTCAGTTCCAATCTCTGTCTCAGTCTTTATCTCATTCTTTTACTCAGTGGTAGTCTCTGTCCCAATCTCCGCCTGTTACCCTGTATCGAGATCCACCGTCAGGCTTCGTATTCTTCTTAGCTTCAATTTCCATCACCGTCTTAAGCTTTGCTTCCTTTTTCTTTTTTTTTCTTCCTCTCATTCCCAGTTCTAAAATCCTCTTCAGTCTTCACCTCGTTCGCCATTTCAATCTCCATCTCAACCTTTGTCTTTGTCAATCACCGTCTCCATCTCCAGGTCCTACTCATTCCAATGCTCAGTCTCAGTAACTCTCGGTCTTTCGCTCTTTCACTCCTTCACTTGGTCTGCTCCTTCTGCTCTTTCACTTCGTCTGCTCCTTCGCTCTTTTGCTCTGGCACGCGCTTGCATTACATCATGTTTTAATTAAATGCTGGGCATTGGGCACTGAGCACTGAGCACCGCAGTGGCAACCCTTGCCACAACCCTTTTTCCATAGGCAAACGCAACTCATTTAAATTCAGCCCGTTAACCCCAAAATATGCCAGGCACCAAAACAAAAAAAAAACAAAAATGAGAAACTCTCAGCCCTCACGACAAGAAAGACAAATAAAAACAAGTAGAAAGTGCAACGATTCTACTGAGTCGACTTAGAGATGCCCTGTAATAGCAGCAGCTTATTAAAAATAAAAAAATATGATTATATTATGATAAACGAATATAAAACACTTTAAAAAACAAATAAAATAAAATTATATAAATAAAATATATAAAAAATTAAAAGAAAATTCGTTGTATTTCCTATTTAAAGCTTCGCTTTTGTTGTAGTGACATATGCCCTCATTTGATAGGGTATAACAAGCTTAAGGCATGTAACGGCTTCTGCTGCTGCTGTTGCTGCTGTTGCTGCTGCTGTTGCTGTTGCTGCTGCCTGAACAGTTTCCAGTTGCTACCATTGCTAATGCCAAAGCTTAAGCCAAATCCTGCCCTTGCAACACTTCCGTGCGGCAACAAACGCCGCGTGACATTTTTAGCTGCTCATTAATTATTGAAGTCGCGCCACGCCCAACGCCCATTATGAAACCCACAAAACTGTGCGCTCATTTTCAAGTCTAGTCCAGCAGCAGCAGCAACAACAGCAGCAGCAACAGCAGCAGCAGCAGCAGTCGGCACTGCGTCCACTTTAGAAATCCGCGCGCAGCAGTTGTCCTTTCCATTTTGTTAGCCTGACTGCCACGCCCCCACCCCTCTAACCACCCCCCCCCCCCACACACACACTAGCCCATTCAGTCTACAGTGGGCGCCATTCGCAGGTTTAATATTTCTGCTCGTAATTATCAGTGTTGAGTGCGCAACGGGCAGCAGCAACAGCAACAACAGCAGCAACAGCAACAACAGCAGCAACAGTAGATGAAAAAGCAACGCGTTGCGGTTAATTTGTGGCACTTAGAGGTCGACAGCAGCAGCAGCAGTAGCAGCAGCCACCGATACGACTAGTGCCACAGCCACAGTCAGTGCCACTGCCACAGTGTTGCTGCCGCAGTGTCACTGCTGCTGTTGCTGCTGCCACTGTTGCTGCTGATGCTGTTGCTGTTGTTGCCACTGTTGTTGTTGTTGCTGTTGTTGTTGTTGCTGCTGTTGTTTTACATTTTTCAGTGTCTGTGCAAACATTTGACTGCATATTTGATGACCAGTGGCTGTGCCTACAGCAAACAGGCCACCCCGTCCCCCTCCTACACACACACACACATACACACACAACGCCCATGCTCACTCACTAACTCATTCTCTGGCAAGCTTTCCTTCCCTTTCTCTCTCTCACTATCTCTCTCTTTCTCTATGCCTGTGCCTGTGTCTGTTGCGTTTTGGAGAAAATTGGCAATTATTATATGCGAAAAGCTCTTGACCAAAAAAACCAAAACAAAAAAAATCGCAGAGGCTCGTAACGATGCTCCATTTGCTGCTGCTGCTGTTGCTGTTGCTGCTGCTGCTGTTTTAGTGGCAGTGGCAGTGGTTATGGGGGCGTGGCAACAATGTGGCCACTAATGAGCGCAACTGGCAATGGGCTAAAGGAAATGCTTTTGCCTGAGCCACACAAAAAAAATGAAAATAAAAATAAAAATATAAGAAAAAAATAAATAAAAGTGCAAAAATAAAAGGAAAAACAACAACAAGAAAATCTTGTGAATGACTGTGCGAACACGTTGCAAGCATGTGAATTGCGCTGCTGATTAAGAAAAACTTGAGGCAAATTCTAAGCAGCAAAACAGAACACACACACACACACATAAACATAGAGCAGCATCATCACACACACACACACACGTAGAAATTTAAATTTAAATTACGCGTACGCCCGGTGTGGCTGGCACACATTTAAATGCCTACACACACACACACACACACATAGGAAGGCAGAGCAGCAGCAGCAGCGCAACGTAACTATCATAAGCGGGTGTAGCCTTCTCCCTGTCACACATATTTACAGTCAGTTGCTGGAGAGCAACGACAAAGGCAGCGGCAGAGGCAGCGACAGAGCCAGCGACAGCGGCAGCGGCAGAGACAGCAGCAGCAACGGCAGCCTTAACATGTTTCTAGTTCGAAACGCGGCTGCTGTGGAAATCAGGTGATGGAGCATTAGAGAGAGACAACTTCGTATGTGTGTGTGTTCGTGTGTGAGAACACGCGCAAGCAGCCGAACGCCAAAGAGCAGCCGAACATCAGAGAGCAGCCGAACGCCTGAGAACAGCCGAACACACAATTTCAAAGAGAGCGCGCCTAGTCAGCTGCTCAAGGCACATGCACGAACGCACACTCTCTCTCCAGTACTCGTGTATTTTTCCTTCGCTCTTTGGCCTTCGTGTATTCAGCACTGCTCTCTCTCTCTTTCTCACTGTCTCTCTCTCTCTCTCTCTCTCTCTCTTTCTTACAAGACACGAAGACCTATTCTGCAATTTTTTCCCGCAGTTTATATAAGTTAGCAGCGTTTGTTTTGCTGCACAAGCTCCTGCTGCAAAAATAAAATATATTTTTTTTTAACTAAAACCCTAGAAAATTAATTATAATATAAAATGTATTTATTTTCACTTTTGCAATTTTGAATATAATGTAATTTCGTTAGAGTTTTCCAGTTTGGTAGAATTTTCTTTTGAAAAATTGCTAAATGCGCGCGCTGCGCTGCTGCTCCACATTCAGCGGCTACAGCTTCCAATTGCCAAAATATCACGATAAAAAAACACACAAAAAATAAGCAGCAAAAGGAGCAAAAAGAGGAAAAAAAAAAAAACGAAACGAAACAAGTTTAGAAAAGGGAAAACGAAAGGCGAACGGCAAACATCGAAACAGCGAAAGGCGAAAAACGAGCGATGTAGAAACTCGCATGCGACTTTCCAGTCAGCTCAGTGTCAGATTCTCGAGATTCTCTGATTCTCTGATTCTCAGATTCTCACATGGGCGCCGTCTGTTTGCACAGGCATTGAAATCTTGAGTCTGTGCAGTTTTCGACCAGCTTTAAATTAATTAACTCGACCGCTCAGAGGCAACCACCCCACCCCTCCCCCCTTTTTAGTACCACTTATACCTACCATTATATGTGTGTAAGTGTATCATGGGCGGGCGCATCGATGCTTTAAGAAGGGGCCCCCCCATACGCATACAATATTATAATTGCTCTGTGTATTTATGATTACGTTCACCGCAAGTCGTCTAATTAGTCAAAAGGACTGACATTGTGGCCAACCGCAAGGGCCGAAGCTGAAAGTGGCAGAGAGAAAGAGAGGGAGAGAGAGAGAGAGAAAGGGAGACACACACGCATAGTCATAGACGCCCCCTCCCCCTCCTTTTGGGCTCACACACCTATAGCATTTACATTTTTGGGGTTACGAGTCTTTTGATGGTCAAATAAACGCAAATTAGTTGATGGCCAGTGAAGTTGGCCCAAAACGTTGTTTAGGCCAGGCCCGGCCCTGCCACACATACATACATATACATATATTCATTTCATAAACATTTACCAAAAAAATTAAAAAACTATTTTCTCAACTACAAAAAAAAAAAAAAAAAAAAAAAAAAAAAAAAAAAAAAAAAAACACAAACCCCCCTTTTTTTCCCCCCACAAAAAAACCTTTTTTCCCTTT
>JBANCZ010000791.1:0-11107 GCA_037040025.1 Sphaerogastrella javana | reverse complement strand
ACCCAACACCTTACTTGGCTCTGTGAAAAGTAAGTGGCATAATCAGCAGCTTTTTGGGCAACAAATAGAACCAAAAAAAAAAAAACAAAAGTAAAAACAAAAACAAAAGCAAAAAACCATAAACGTTTTAGCAGCTTAAATAACATAAATTAGTTGTATATATATAAAAAGCAAAAGCATTGCATAGTTATATATGTATAAACGCATTTGCAGCATGTTTTTCATGATTAAATTTCCTGCTGGGGTCCAAGGGCCAAAAAGAGAGGGAGAGAATGCGAGAGAGAGTAAGAGAGAGCGAAGAATAGAAGGGCAAAAACTGTTTCAGGCAGCTGCTGCCAGTGCTTCCAAAGCTTTCACTGCTGCTGCTGCTGCTGCTGCTGGTGTTTGCACAAAGACTTGTCAGTCAACGCCGCAGCAGCAGCAGCAGTCAGAGAGAGAGAAAGAGAGAGAGCGAGAGTGTGTTGCGCCATCTCGCTCACACCGATGGCCTGCCACAATATGAAAAATGTTTTGGAAAACATGTTCGTAATCCACAATCGACAAAGATAAATCGCTTTTAGTGTGCTTCAAAGCATTTATTTAAATTTACGCTTTCTCTTCATCTCCCACGCTCTATGCGTTACACACACACTCTTACTCACACTTCCAGTGTCAAAACGCTCTCCCTTACTCAAGCGCTATGTTGTTGTCTCTGTCTTGCTTTCATATAATGACAGGCGTGTATCATGCAGACAAAGGGACATACACACACACACACACGCACGCTCGCACACACACACGCACACAGAGCAGCGCAGAAAAGAGAAAAGTGAGAACAAAACCAAACCGAACCAGAACAAACCGGAATGAACCCAAAAATGGATAAATGTTGAAATGTAGAAATGTGGAAGTGGAAGTGGAACCTAAAACTGCTAACTGCCAAATGTTAAATGCATAGGAATGGGTGAGCGGCCAAACATTGATAAAAGTGGATTGCGAGAGAGAGAGAGAGAGAGCGTACGCGTAGAAGGAGCAGAAAGCAAAACGAATTACAGCGAAACACTCAAGTGCCGTCGATTGTCTCGCTCACTCGTTGTCTTCTTTCATGTTTGCGCTCTCTTTGGTTGTTGTTGTTGTTGTTGCTATATCACTTGAAGTTTAAATGCCTTTGTTTGCCTTTGTTGTCTCTTTGTTGTCGTCTATGCATAAGTTGACGTCATGCGTGTCTATGGCGCTGCTTTCTGTATATGTGTGTTTGTGTTTGCGTCTCACTCTTGCCCATCGTCAGCGTATTAATGTCATTCATACTTTGAGCTAACACACACACACACACTGGCACTCTCTCTCTCTCTATCTGACTCTCTTACGCCCAGTCTCTCTCTCTTTGGTGCATGTAATGAGTTGTGAATGAGTCAGAGTGAGCTTAATGAATAAATTGACGTGTTTGCACAGTCCTGGGCATCCATTGAACCGTTATGTTTTGGGCAATTGTGTTTGAATCGAATTTTCTATTTTGGGTGTCTATTCAATTAATTTGAGCCTATTATAATTGTAAACAAAAACCTAACACAAATTATTCGCCACAAACGAATGCAACAATTTGCAATTTAATTATGCATTTCGCACTGATTTTGCATTTAATTGCCATGACGTAATTAATGAATGCAAATCCAACTAAAATATCTATTAATTTGAGCGTAATATCTAGGTATTTAATGTGCAATAATTATGCTGCATACAATATTCATTTAGCTTGTTTAATTTTCTCTTAATATAAAAAAACTGCATTAGCATTGCATAGTTGCTCTTTCGTCTAGGCAATCCACTCTTTTAATGCTCTCTTAAAGCATGTGTTAAACCGCACACTTCAGTTTTGCTTAAGTTATTCCTATTCACTTAGACTACTCTCTTTGCTTAGGCGATCCTTTCTTCTCTTTCTCTTCCATTGATACAGTTTGGCGCTCTTTTCAGTTTGGCATTAGTATTGCCCATTCACTTACACTAATGTCTCAACTAGGCGATCCTCTATTTTCTTACGCTCTCATTGCTGCATTTATCCCTTTCACTCACACTGCTTGCATTAAGCTCTATGCAGCTGTGCGCCATTTACTTATCTCACTCTGACTCACTCCCACTTATGCACACAGTGTAGCTCATCTCTCGCACTATTCCCATTAGAGCTTACGCTGCATTTATTTGATTCGTGTTGTTTCAGTCTCATTTCAGCGTTGAAATGAATCAGTTATAAAGGGTCGACCGCTGACCGCTGCTGTTTTTATCTGCAATTTAACAATATTATCCATATGCCCCATATGGAGGCATTACCATTCCCAAGGCTGCACACATAATTATAAGATAATGCGCTCTTTAAATACACATAACTATTATCGATAGCATGTAGTATACATACATACATATATATTCGATATGCTGTGCATTGAATACATTTCAATGCATGATGCGAATACTTATTGAATTGTGCACAAATTGCTCCATTGCACTCACTTCCTCTCTCTCTCTCTTATTCTACAGCCATTGTCATGTTCTAGACATATATTCACACATATGTATATACATATATATATATATATATACTATATCACATAATATCGAGCGCATTTATTCTATATTTATTTACATAAATGCAGTGTTTAGTTTATTTTGCTGTTTCCGTCCGTTTGTCTGAATCAGTCAGTCATTCAGTCAGGCGGACAGAGAAACAGAAAGACAGACAGACAGACAGACAGACAGACATTGAGTCGCTACTGATAGCCTGCCTCCTTCCCCCTTCCCCCAGCCTTTTTGCTTGTTTGTCTGCACATTTGCCACTCGTCGCCATTGTGCAACGTTGCCTGCCAGAGGGCGCAAAAAGGGGGCGTGGCATGAGGCATGAGGCGTGTGTCATGTGGCGTCTGCTATTTGACAATGTGCGTGGTGGCTGTGGCCACCAGAGAGAGAGAGAGTAAGAGTAGGAAAGAGAGAGATGGAAAAAGAATGATAGAGAGGGAAATAGGCTGAGAGAGAGTGGGAAAGAGATAGACAGAGGCAGCTTGGGGCACATATGCTGCTGCTGCTGTAGTTGCTGCTGTAGTTGCTACTGCTGTTGCTGTTGCTGTTGCAGTTGCTGCTGCTGCTGCTGCTGTTTGTTGTGGCAATGTGGCACCATTTTAATGCTGCTGCCTGTGGAAATTTCTTGTGGCATTTCAATTATGCAGCGAAGGATATTTAAGCGGCTTTCTCCCAGCCGCAGTGCCGCAGCAGCGCCATCAAAATGAAATGAAATGCAACTTTAATTAAAATTTACACAGCTCGAATTCAACTTGAGGCTCCTTCTCTCTCTCTCTCTCTCTATCTTTCTCTTTCTCTTTCACTCTCTCCCTTTCCCTCTCCTTGTTTTCTCTCTTCTCTGTCTCTTTCTGTTGCCTATCATTTTCGCTTGAGTGATGCCACAATTTAATGCAACTTGCATTGGCCTTATCAAAAGTTTTCTGCCTGATTTACACACGTCTATGGCTCAAGTCCACGCCCATGCCACGCCCCCTTTGGCCCCATCTGCCAGAGTAGAGTTAATTTGTGCTGTGATATCCTCTATTAGGCTCTGGTTCACCTTAATTACACTTGCCAACAAAAACATTGCAACTCATACAACTGCCACGCCCCCTCTCCGGCCCTTTTGGCCTATTAAATGTGTGTGTATGTGTGTGTGTGTGGGGGCAGTTAAAAGCTCTTTGTGGAATCTGTGTGCCAATCGGCCAGGCCAACTTTATCCCTTTTGGCCATATACTATCTCTCTTTCTCTCTCTCTCTCTTTCTCTTTCTCTCTCTATACATTGTTGTTGCAATACTTTCACTTTCCCTGCTTTCTACACTTTTTTATGGCCTGCGCTTAACGCAAATGTGCACAAAGTTGTATTGCGCCAGCTTCTTTAATTGTGAACTCTAACCCCGTCCCCCTCCCCTATCACCCCTTAGACAATTCTGAGACTGTGTGAACTTTAAACTCTGGAGAAAATGTTGCAGCTATTAGTGCGGGCAAGCAAAACTCACTTCTAATTCCCAAAAACATTTAAATTGCAAATTAGTTCAAAGTTTTGGCTTAAATGTCAATCATAAAATACAGTTGTTTAAAGGGGAACATTCAAGTTGCAGTACATAAACGCATGGAATATATGATTCAGACATTTTTGCTGAAAAAGCGGCGCTCACCCACGCGATCTTCTCTATCACGTCGTCCGCACGACACTGAACTGCACGAACGAACAATAAATCAATGTGAGCCTACGGCAGGCATGGGTGGGAATGTATGGGAATGTAATGGAACGTAAAGAGCAGATCGCACGCCTAAGCACGTATGTATGTACGAATGTGTGTGTGCGTATGCATGTGTTTGCATTCGTGTGCGTTCGTGCGCATTCGTTTGCTGCACTTCGTGTCTCCGTTTTCGTTCGGCTCTTTAAAGCTCTGATAAGGTGAATGTTAGCCGAGCGCAGGCTGAGTGGGATGAGTAGGGGAGTGTGTACTGAAGTGTAATCGTTAGGTATGGAATGGAACGTAAGCAGCAGATCGCTCTCTTAAGGCAGTATGCATGTATGTATGAACATATGTGTGCGTAGGTGTGTTGCACTTTGTGCCCCTGGTTTTCATTCAGCTCAAAGAAGCTCTCAGCGCTCTTATAACTTCAATGTAATCATTGGAAATGAGAAGGGGAATAGGGGCATAAATAGGAATGTATGGTAAAGGAATGAAACGTAAGCAGCAGATCGCACGGATGAGCGCGCTCTCTGAGTAAATATGTATAAGTAATTATGTATGTATGGAAATGCGTGTGTGTGTGCGTGCATGTACTGCACTTCGTGTCTGTATTTTCGTTCGGCTCGTTAAAGCTTTGAGCTTTGCTTTAATTATTGATGTCTATGACAATATGATTTGCCTTGCCATGCCTTGTCTTCTCCCTATCTCTCTCTGTCACTCTTCGTTCTCTTCTCTGCTTAAAGTGTATGTATGTGTGTGTGTGTATAGTTTGGTAAACTATAAATCTTATTAATTACTTACACGTAACATGTACATGTGTGCGTGTGTGTACGTGTACATGCTGTATACACTGCAATTAAATGCGCTCAAACTAAGCTCATGCAATTTTCCCAATTTGTCACATTAAATTTTCACCTATTTTATATTTAATTTCAATTTTGTCGTTGTTGTTTTTGCTCTCTCTTCTCTTTTACTGCTGCTGCTGCTGCTGCTACTTCCACTCTCACATCTTTTACAACTGCTTCCCTTACACTGCTTGCTCTATTGCTTCTCTTTGTGCCCTCCACACTGCTTGCCGAACTGCTTCTTCTACTGCTTCTTCTACTGTTGCTGCTGTCTGTTATCAGACATTAGTTTGTGAGTTTTTCGCACACGCTCTGTAATAAGTGGCGTGCTCAGGTTTCGCTTTAACCGTAATGGCATTGCGAAATTCAAGACTCCACCAGCAACAACAACAACAACAACAATAGCAACAATAGCCAAAGCTAAGGCAAAAGAGAAGAAGAAAAAGAAGGCAATGGCGAAGGCGAAGGCGAAGCTGCTTGAAGCCAAACTGCAGTCCAAGTAGCAATTTGATGCTTTCAGGCTATACAATTACAACACGCAGCAAACTTTGATGCGTTTTCTCTACCTCCTCTGTTCCTCTCTCTTCTTCTCTCACTCTATTACACACTCACACACACACACACGCACGCACTTGACCAACTGCGGCACGTGTTGTCGCATTGGCTCTGGCAATAAGTGCAGGCACAACCAATGCATACACACACACACGACACACACACACACATGGCACACACACACACACACACACATTTTACACACGCTTAAGCAATGCTTTTGGTCCAAGGATAAACTTTTATTTCATGTTTTTCTCTTTTTCCATCAAACACACGTTCTGTCTCCCTTAGCAATCTCTTTCCCTCTCTCTCTATCTCTCTCTCTATATATATATATACACATTCTCTCTTTTTCTCTCTCCCTCTCCGCCTCTCTCTCCTTCTCGCTTTCTTCCTCTTGGCCAGCACTCTATGTTTTTGTGTGCTTTTCTTTGCGTTCACTTCTTGTTTTATTCAGTTTTTCTTCTTATTTTTTTTTGTGCTGCCTCTGTTGCAACATTGGAATGGGGGTTACTGAAAAGAGAGAGAGGGAGAGAGAGAGAGGGAGGGGAGAGAGAGAGAGATGAGGTTGGGTACTGGTTCATTGCCTCGTTTGTTTTGTTTGCACACGGTCACGTGTTACCTTCATCTGCTTTTTGTCGAGTTGCTGCTGCTGCTGCTGCTGTTGTTGCTGCTGCTGTTGTTGCTGCTGCTGTGGCATGCTACGTGCAGTCGAGTGCAGCACGGGAGAAATTGCAAAGCCACAAAATGCGCCACACAAAATGCCAACTTGTTAAGCTCCGCTTCGCGCTTTAACATAACCAGCACACAGCGATGAGAGAGAGAGAGAGGGAAAGGGAGATGGAGAGAGAGGGATGTAGAGTATGAAAGAGAGAGAGGGAAAAGATAGAGAGAGATAGATAAAGAATGCAACAAGGAGAGTGAAAAGAGAAGAATGTGAGTTGAGCTGTAGAGTGAGTGAGAAAGAGAGAGCGAGAGGGAGAGAGAGAGAGAGAAATATAGAGAAAGAGAGAGAGAGAAAGAGAGAGAGAGAAAATGAGAGAGAGAGAGAGAGAGAAAAAGAGAGAATGAGATTGAGAAAGAGATAGAGAGAGAAAGAGAGAATGAGAGAATGAGAGAGAGAGAGAAAGAGGCACATCAAGTATGATCTGTTTGTAATACTCATTAATTAATGTTATTCATTCATGTACACCCAAAATTATTTATAAACCGGCCATAGGCTCATCATTCGAAATGTTAACCGTCAAACGATGACCGTAGCCTCCCCTTCCCTTGAACACCGGCATCACAAGCCCAGCCCCATTACTCCAACCCTTGACACCCACACTCCTAACTAACCTGCCCTCAATCTCTCCCAAGCCTCTGTCAAGTCCATTTCCAAAGCCCCCCAACACCCTGTGTTTACTAACCCCCTATCAACCCCTTTTAATATCATAGCAGCCCCCTTTCAATTCTCCTGAATTCCCTTTCCATTGTGCTTTCCATTCCCTCCTCCATACTCTCTTCCATTCTCTCTTCCACACCCTTTCCTATCACCTATTCTATTCGCTCTTCCATTCCCTCTTTTATTCCCTTTTCCATTAACTCTTTTATTCCCTCTTCCATTGCCTCTTCCCTTTCCATTTCCGTTCCCTCTGCCATTCCCTCTTCCATTCCCACTTCCATTCTCCCTTCGATTTCCATTCCCTCATTTATTCCATCTTCCATTCCCTCTCTCATTCCCTCTCCCATTCCATTTTCCAATCCCTCTCCCATACTCTCTTCCAATCCCCTTTCCCACCATACAGCCACGCCTCTGCTCTGTATGCACTGCTTATAAATTATAAACGCCCACACATACAGCATAAAATGAGTGTTATTTCATTTAACAGTGTATATGTGAGTGTGAGTGTGTATATGTGTGAGTGTGCATATGTGTGAGTGTGTGTGTGAGTGTATGTGTGTGGTTGTATGTGAGTGTGTGAGTATGTTTGGGTTTCCTTTGTTTTTATAACGCGCCTGGTCAAATTTGCATTTTTAAGTGAAATTTTAACGTTGCGCCAGTGTATTTGTTGTGCGAGTGTGTGTGTGAGTGTGAGTGAGTGTTATCTTTGTACTGTATGAGTGTCTGTGTGTGTTTGTGTGTTTATGACGGATATGCAGAGCGACAAGTGTCGGTATTTATATGCTTACACTCGTTTATTATGCCCAACTGCCCACCTACAATGCATATATTTAGGTTATGATATATGCAAATGTCACACAGAAGCACAGACTGAAAGGGAGAGAGAGATGAAGAAAGGAGGGATAGAGATAGAGAGAGAGAGGAACACATAAATGTTTACATTTGTGTGTGTGTGTGTGTGTAATTGACATTAAGTTCACACGAAAAAAAAAGTTGCTCAATTTGCAAATTTAGTTTTAGTTTAGTTTTACAGTTGTTTTAGGCTTAGACGCATCAATTAACTATTTGTGCAAAGCAAACAACAATACAATGAGTGACTTAGTGTGTATGGGTTTGCATTCAAACTCATTTGAGTGTATTCATAAAGGGCAATTAGATTTTAACTTTGTTCAAAAACTTTCAACAATTAAAGTTGCATTTAATGTGTATTCATACTTATATTCATTCATATGAGTATTCATATATTTAGTACAAACATTTATTCATTCTTTTGTCAATTCATTTGCTTATTTGTTCGTTCGTTCAATCAAACATTTAATCATTTAATGTTGCATTTATTTATTTCTATATTCACAAAAATATTTAATTTTTAGTTTTATTGATTCATTCAATATTCATTCATTCCTGTATTCACGAAAACATTTGCTTTCATTTATGTATTAACTTAATAAAACTTTCATTTATTTTAACATTCAAACAAACAGTTTCTGTATTCACACAAATAAACATTCAATCATTCAATCAAACATTCACTGTTCATTTATTATAGATTAACATTCATTCTTTCGTTTCTTTATTCACTAAATTTCAAAACGATCAAATTGCTTCTAAATTTCATTCAATCAAACATTTAATTAAACACTCATATGTCATACTAAACATTCATTCGTTTCAACATTCATCTAATTCACCTAAACATTCATTCGATTTATTTTTGACTCCTTTTATCATACATTCATTTATTTATTCATACATTAATACCAACATTCATACATTCATTATGTCATTTATTTATTCATTCAATCATTCATCCATTTATTGATTCATTACCGCCCTCATGCATTCATTCATGCCTTAGTTCATTCATACATTCATTTGTGTGAAGCACAAAACAAATCGACATGATTCAAATGATTTCAAACTGCACAAATAATCACAAAAAGACTCAAACACTCACACTCAAATCCCCTTTGATGCAGCTGTCTTCAATTATTCGAAAAAAATTTGCAAATTTAATTAAATTTTAACGCAAAACAAAATCAAAATCAAAGCCAAAAAAAAAAAAAAAACCAAATAAATTCTGTGATTTTTATGGCAAAACCCCATGCAATTTTTAACCTCATTCATAATTGATATGATGAATTTATGCACAGTCTTTGTCACACTCATTCAAACACAAGCAAACAAAAAAATGGCTGCTCATTTGAATGGACTTACATGTTTTGAGTGTTTCGTTTCGAGTGTTTCGAGTGTTTCGTTTGATATGCGGCAAAAAAAGCCAATGCAACGAAATTTTGCATTAAATTTTAATGCATTTAAAATCAACGTTTATTATTGTTTATTATTTATGCATCACACAAACACACACACAAAAAAAAAGAAACTGGGAAAAACCCAAAAACAAGAAAAACGAACGAATGGGAAAAAACTATAGCATACTTTTATGGGCAGCCGAAACCGCATCGCATGGCATGACCACTAGGCGTGCGAAATACGCTTTTATTATACATGTGAGCAAACACACACACACACACACATGCACTCACACGCACACACACACACTACACATGTATACTTACAGCTATAAGTATATATATATACTTTTTTTTTATATATATAGTGTAGCACACACCATTATGCAAATTGCTTACAAAAATTGTGTGTATAGCATATATATATATATATGTATATATATGTAGTATATATGCTAGCATAAAGCCAGTGGCGTAGCTGAGGTGGGGGTGGTTGCTGTTGTAACAAAATTTACTGCATTGGTACAAATCAAATCATAACTGATTTGCATACATACGACTAGTGCAAAGAAAGTCTCTATCTTACACTACACTACACTACACTACACACACACACAGAGTCATATCAATTACTTTATATATGTGTGTATGTGTGTGTGTGTGCGTATTATATTATGACTGCTGCATATGTTGTTTGGTTGCTGCTGCTGCTGTTTGTTTAGTGGCTCAAATCTTTTGACCAATTCGGTCACGTTTCCATAACACTCTGACCCATAAAAAAAAAAACCGGAAAAAATGGCAACCGGAAAGTGTATTAAACTGACTCGCATATGATCTGCACACCCCCCCTCCCCCCCGCGCAGCCAGTGGCTCAATTGCTGTTTTACTTGTGGCCACTTTACGGCTGCTCATTTTGGCCCCCAATTTGGACCTCAATTTTGGCCCTCATCATGTGGATTCTGCTGATGATTCGAGCAAGTGTATGAAAGTGCCGCACACACACACACACACACACACACACACATACGTTGACCACTCTCTGCTGCAGATTCTATCGTCTATTGTCTATCTAAAATTGCTGTCAGTTTTCCCAGTATTTCCAATATTCCCAGTATTGCAACTTGCTTTTCCTTTTGCACATATTAATTTACTTTAACAGCGCTCTTTGCTGTGCGATCCGCTCTCTTCACTATCAACTCTTCACTGTGTGCCATTTCCATTCAGTCCTGCAGTTCCACAATGTCCCACAATTCCACTCGTTCTACTTCCACTCTCAGCCTTTGCTTAGCTTATATAGCCTTGCTCTTGCTTGTAAAGCTTTAGTCTCGCTTGAACGGCGATATGGAACTGATCTCGGGAGGGGGCTGTTGCAGAGTTTCTTTTTTAAATTATTGTAAGTAAAATATAACAAGTAAATTTAATAGTTTCAACTAAAAATTTCACCATCAATGTTTTGTCTGGCTATCTGCTATTAGAGATTAACTAGTAGAACGTCTCGTTATATTTGTTTCGTATGTTTGTTATTTGTCTTTGCGGCTTCTACTTTTTCCACAGTTTATTATTTATGTCTTTCAAATTGTTTACGTCTCGACGCAAACGAAAAGCCAAAAGCCCTAAAAGCTCTCCTGGGCAAAAGTGTTGATTCATAGCCAGAAATTCTTTATATACTGTATGTATATAAAGATTCTGTTGGATTTCATTTTTGATAACAGTTTGAGACATTTGGTGTCATTTTTTTTCATTCTTCTTTGTGGCTCTGTTTGTCTTTGGAGCAGTTCAATGGTACATGAAATTATGATATGATATGATATGATATGGTATGGTATGGTATGGTATGGTAT
>JBANCZ010000790.1:0-28981 GCA_037040025.1 Sphaerogastrella javana | reverse complement strand
GAACTTTACAGATGATACGTTATGAACTAATGCTTTTCTTAGACTCTGCTTTTTAGACATTTTTAGTTTGATTTACATTTGGGGACTATGGTGTTCAATCTGAGATGACTACTCCGTTTTGAGTGGACTTTCAGTCAGTAAATAAAATCTCTATTTTAAATTAATTAAACATAAATTATTGTTTGATAAATGCATCAAAATTTCAAATTGAATCTAAGGAGAAAGTTAAAGATCATGATAGTGATGTGATTCAACTACAAATACCTGCTAATACTTTACTTTACCTAACTGACTGTTCGTATATGTTTTTAAGCTACTGTGAAGTATATAGTAATTTTGTAGAATATTTTATTAATGTCAAATTTAGCATTATGAGATATGTAGCTAATCTTGTAGGATATGTTGTGAGTGCTAAAAATAAACTTGAAGTCAATGATGACTATCTTATTTTGAGAAGACTTTCAGTCAGTATAACGGCGGCGTTAAAAATAAAATGTTTACATTGAATAAATTAATTGATGATTATTTTTTTTGGCAAATGTGTAATACTTAAAAATTTATCTAAATTTATTTAAAGATTAAAGAATTTAATTTTATGATAATTGTTTGATCAAATTGTAAATATTTGCGTAGACATTATTACCTAATTGACTTTATGTATATATTTTCTAGTTATAGTATAACTTTATTTTGTTGAAGCTTTTAAATAAATTAAATTTAGCATTACTGGCTGATTAGTTGATCTCCGTGGCGATGTTGTGAGCGGAGTGCTAAGCTTTAAGTGATTTGGCAAAGAGACCACAAGCCTTTAATTGAGTTGGCCGGGCAATTGCGGGCAACTGAGAGCGTCAGCAGGTGCACAATTGAAATGAGCACGTTTCCAGTTCCAGCCAAGGCCTCAATGTTGGCTCGATGCCTTTGAACACATTGCGGTTACACACACACACACACACACACACACACATGCACGCACACCACACACAGATACACATAAATACATGCAGGGTGCTAGCCAAAAGCATTGTAATCCCAGGCGCGCCTAAAAGCAGGCAACAGAAAATGGCAGAGCAGGCAGAAGGACAGAGAAAAGAAAGAGAGAGAGAGGGAGAGAGAGGGAGAGGGAGAGAGAGCGCGGGGCAGAGGTGCAGCCACAAAGACAACACACAAACGCAGATTACAAGCCAAAAGCAAAAGGCAAACTCGCAACATGATAGCACTAAAAAAAGCAGAAAAAATATACAAAAAAAAAGCAAGAGAAGAAGAGAGAATGTGAGAGTGAGTGAGAGGGAAAGAGGCGTAACGGAACTCACAACTCGGAACTCGTAGCTCTAAAAACAATTTGACATTTGGCCAACAAAACGTGGCGACCTCGTGACGTTGGCCATAAAAAATTAGTGGGTCTGTCATGTTATCAGCAACGCCATCAATGACCTGACGACACACCAGCCCGACCCCCAGTACTCCACAAACCTGACGAGTTGACAAACCAACGGACTCTGCTGTCAACGCCCCCCAAAGCGTCAAAATGCACAGAGAATGCCTCAAAGTTGGCAGAACGACAAAAAACACCGGCACCGACACCGACCCCGTATAGAACCGAACAGAACCGTACAGAGTCCAACTGAACAGGTCTCGTGTGTAGTGTTGGGTAATGCAAAGCGATAATAATACGTGACCAGTCTGTAGTCAGACATATAACATTTCAACACTGTTCACATTGTACTACTATATGTATGGTATTAGTATTGTATCTTAAAGTCCCTTCGTCTGGTTTAAATGCAAAGAAATCTGTCGAAATAAGGCAGCATGTTGAGAGAGCGTTTACAAATTGATGTGAATTTCCTCACATGTGCAAATACATAACTGTTACAAGTGAATTACAACATATATATCTATATACTATGTATATATATATGGTACTATATACTCAAGTATAAAGAAACACACGCAAGGCTGACCAAACGCCATTCATCATCATCGGCAGCTGAATATTTTATATGAAGCGAGTTTTTCTTTCGCTTCTTTCTTTTGGCTATTAGAAGCGAGTATCCACAGCAGGGATAAAAGATACAAACTACAGTTTTTGTAGGTGTATTTGTATATGTGTGTGTCTGTGGGAAAACAAGTTTGCAAAGTAACAGCCTAAGGCTATTTGGCTGGATCAATTTTTGGCGTTGTAATGTATCTAAATTTGAACACAGTGGATCTAGAAATGAACTAAAACAAGAAAATATGACAAGATTTATTGGAAAATACGAGTAATATTTGAATGTGCATTCAATCTAAAAAAATTCATAAAAATATTTAAATATATGCAGATCAAAATAATTGTGTTTCAATTGTAATCAATGCATAATCAATGTATATATCTATATATATTTCTAGAAGTACTTCGATTCAAAAATTTAAGAGTTTCTTTTAGATTATAAAGAAATTAATATTGAAAATAATATATAAATTTACTAAAACATTTGATAGTTGCAATTTAAATTGAATAATTTTCAATTTTAATATTATAATTAAAATATTTTGTATTTTAAGTGATATATACTTTTAAAATATATTACAACAATTATACAAATATTTTGTAAAAATAAAAAATATCCTGATTCAAATATAACAAATATCTATTGCAAGATGTATGTACTTCTGCAATAGTTTATAAATTAAATATACAAATTTATGAATTTATTTCAAAATGTGTAGATTAAAATGAATATATTTCAATTAGAGCTGCAAAAGATATATCTAAAATTCTACACTAGCTTTTGTGAAGTTCTTTTAGAATACCAGACAATGCATTAAAGAAATTATATTTGATCTATTTTCAAGTCCAATTTTTGGATATAAATAAAATTAACATATTAAAATTTTAATATAATCATATAGGTATAGATATATATATATATCCATTCAGACGATTAAAATTTGTTTCAAATATTCGAACAATGCAATATACGAATTAAACGTTTTTCAATTACAATTTACATTTTCATAAATAGTTTTATACAACAACCGACTCTCTATATAATTTATGAATAATAAATTGCTTTCGTCCCACTGTGCGCTGCGCACACTGCCACTCAGCTGAAGACTTGTAGCGATTGTAATACGAAGAGTATGAACAGAGTTTTTTTGTGTATAAAAATATTGGCTAAGTGAAAAAAGTTTGCACACATATGATTTATTTATTTGATTTTCCAGTCATGCCAAGGTATAAACACTACACGTGAGCTCAACCGCTACCACACCACCTCCCTCCCACCTGTACAACACCCTCTACCTTCTCTATTATATGCGATGTAGTAAGTTTTGTGGTGTGGTTTATTGGTTTTGGTGCTGCGTAAGTTTATTAGTGATTAGTTTTTGAGTTTCGTATTGATTGATTGTTGGATTGATAAGGAGATTACCACCGTCACATTGGATAGGATTGGATATGGGCCATAGGGCTCTGTGCGTGTGTGAGCATGCAATTTAATTAGGGAATGGAAAACTTATAGATACCGTAAGTTCTATCGATAGGAGTGTGAGGGCCGCATGGGTCATATTTGCCATATAATCATGTAATGCCAAATCTCAGCTGACTGCATACATTTCATAATAATTGCGACTTATTTAAAGTCATGACACACTCCCAGCTGTAGTGGCTGTAACAGTGGCTAAAAAAAGTAAAGCTGACAAATTTTATTTCCGCTCGAGTCACGCACAAGGGAACAAGTCACTGAGCTGCCGACCCAGTTGCTTCCCTTTCGATGGGGTAGACTCAGTGGAGGAGGAGAGGGAAGGTGGTGGGTTTTGTGTCACTGTGCAACGCAACAACATTTATGCGAATTGTCTTTTGTGCGCTTCATTTCACATAAACAAATCTCGGGCCGTTGTATATTTATACCGGAAACGTGCAAATAACGCCCCAGGGACCAGGCTCAAACTAGACTTCTCCAACGAATTCTCAGCGTTCTTACCACATTCTCTGACTGTTGTGGTTGTTGTTGTTGTTGTTGTTGTCGTTGTTGCCGTCGCCATTGTTGTGGCCGCAACGTCGCCACCTGCTTCACTCATGGGGCTCTTTGGCTTCACCCCGGCACCCCATCTCATCCTCCTGCCTACTCTCTGCTCTTTCTCTTATTTTCATCAACTAACTACATTGTGAAAAAAAATTTACCTGACGTTTCCGCTGCAGTAAAAACACATGGCCGAAATACAAAAGCAAAAAATGAAAAAAAATATAAATTGAAACACCGAGCTGTATATTACTGGATTTTATTTCTAAAAGACGACTAGATAATGCACTTATGAATATGCTTAGAATTTTAAATCTTCTTGATTTTTTTTTTATAAATATTAATAATTAAAGTTATAAAGTTATAATTACAAAATATATTACTGATAGCTCTAGTCTTCGGCTATATCCTAAATTGTAAGGTTCAATAATTAATAATTGTATAATTTTTTAAAATTTTAAAACATTCAAGTTATTTTGTATATATAATGGTTTGATTATTTTCTATATCTTTAAATTTAAAAAACAAAACTTAAAATTAATATATCGTTGTAAATGTTGAATTTATTTATTTTAAAAAGATTTGATGCATTTTATAAGTTTTTAAGTTAAATTAAAAGATATAATTTTATAAAAGTTTTGGAATTTTTTAATTTTTTAAAGTTATAAAATATATATAATATTAAAATTGTATTTTTATTTAAATTTGAAATATAAATCGTTAAAGTTATTACATATGCTTCACATATCTTAACATCGAAATTTGTTCAATTTACTCTTTGTAGCTGAGTTTCTTGTTAATTTCCACAGGTTTACATTTAACAATTTGTTTGTATTTGAAAATACTAATGTTGTAATTATTATTTTTAATTTTAAGCAATTAAAAACAGTGTTGCTAAACGTTTTAAAACGTGCTACTAACCTGGCCAATTGCAGCACAAATAGTTGGCGTTTTCGCTATGTTTCTATAGTCTACTTTTGGGCGCTGGCAGTTCGTAGTGTGTGTGTGTATTTGTTTGCTTGTTTGTTTGTTTGTGTGTGTACTGTGCTGTGCTGTGGCTTAGAGCGGCTCAGTTGGTTGGGCTTGGTTTGGCTTTTGTGTGCGCCTATTGTCAAATTGAATTGTAATAGACACGTTTTTGCACACTGAGTACGTTATTGTTGTGTGAGTGTGAGTGTGAGTGTGAATGTGAGTGTAAGTGTGTGAGTGTGTGACACTTCATATTTACAGCTGCGCTCGACACGCTCGACCAGACCCACGCCCACACCACACCACATACGCCCAAGTGCAGGTTGCTTTGGCCGCAGACCGAAAGACAGACAGACGAAGCTTAATTTTATGCATACGAAACGTATGCGGAGTCTTTCGCGAGCATAAAAAATTTTATTGCATACATCTAGGCAGCTGCAGCAACAACAGCAGCAACAGCAGCAGCAGCAGCAGCAGCAGTAGCTACTGTTACGCTGTGTCTCTATGTCTCTGGCTTTGTCTCTGGGCCTGGCCCTGGGCTTTGGCTATGTTGATGTTGTTGTTGTTGTTGCTGTTGTTTGTTGTTGCCTTCATATTTGCATTTTCTTATTTAAATGTCGACTTTTAAATGACGACAAATTGTTTTGACGTTGTGTCGCTTTTTGATTTAACAGAGACAGAGAGAGAGAGAGCAAAAAAATATATACATGAAACCAGTTGAAAGGCTCAGCTGTGTTTTAGAGTATTGTGTGGGTTATGTGTGTGGGTGTGTGTGTGTCTGTGTGTGTGATGAGTGGAAAATGGTTGCTTGTTTTGCTTAAAGGCTTAAAAGCTGCCTTTGTCTCTGTGAATAAAATGGAAATGTTTTGAAGCAAGTCTAGAAAATATATATAAGAAATCATAAAAGAAATATGGCACGATATAAACTGAATTGAAAATATTTTAAGATTTTATGAAAAATAATTTAACTAAACTACATAACTTCAAGGTGAAATATTTAATTTTAAATATATATCCATATTCAAGGTAAAATAATAATAATGCATCAAACATTTCAAGTCGATTTTCGAAATAAAAAATAAGTTTGTATAAATTTTCTTATTTCGTATAAAGATTCGACTTTTGTTACAAATATAATAATATAATTTTAAATATATAAGAAATCATAAAAGAAATTTAACATGATATAAACTGATCTCATATCTCGCTCTATAAATAGTCGCTAGATCTCAGATAAATAATAATTATAAATTTAAGGATATAATGCAGTATAATCTTAAGATGTATATGAATTGTATAACGCTAACAAACAAGGTTAGCCGGCGCGCCCAAAATTTTGGGCTGAATTAACAGAAACTAAGGTTATAAAGGGGATGAAGTACCTCGTATGTCTTGTTAAATAAAAAACAAAAACAAAAAAAAATGAATAACATACTAAAGACGGCTTTATAAAGCATATATATTCTTAAGCAGTTGGAAAAGTAAAATATATACAATTCAGATTTTTTCAACTCAATAATCCTTAATATTTGGCGGTAGAAATTCTGCATACATTTAATATGTATGCTATATAAATATAACATTTTAATAATGACATATATATGCATTTACAGTCTCTAACTATAGAAGAGCAAATATCATAAGAAGTATGTCTATCATTATAAAAGAGTAGTAGTGATTGTGAAAATTTAATATATGTATAATGCATGAACATAGTTAATCGGTGATTCGAGAGAAAAAGCGGACATTTCCGAATAAAAACGGAAAAGCGGACACAGGGCGAAAAAGGCGGTCATTTCCGATAAAAAGGGGACGTCTGGTAACCCTAAATATATATGCATATACAGTCTTCCAAGTACAAGAACTTAAACTTGATGTATAGTTAGCATGAGGAAGCGTACACTACAAGCTAACTACCTAACCTCTTTGTAAAAAGACTATATAGATAATTTATACAATTATTCAAGTACTGTTACAGTTACGTTCTTTGGAATAGTATAAATAATTAAGATAAATTTAATGGTGTCTTGTCATTTGCATTCATATAGATATGGAAATATTTACGTTAGATCTAGACTGGTTGATACTCAATAAATATGAGCTATGAATGTGAAATTTGCGGAAAACAGCCATAGAGATTTACTGGAGTCAGCACTTTCCGTATACCTGATTTTGGTTGTTTTCTCAAATCAAGACAACATTATAATCGCAAGATGATCTAAATATTAAATTTGACGACCAACGACATTATAAAAGCCTAAGAATATTGTATAAAAGAAGTGAAATTGGAAAAACCACCCATAGGGATTTACTGGAGTAAACACATTCCGTAAACCTGATTTCACGACCGTTATAATCGCAAAATGATCTAAATATTAATGATATTTTAAAACTAAAAGAAAATCTAAATAAATTGTTATTTGTATTCCTTAGTCATGACACACTCGACTGGAACAATCGCCTCCGCAAGCAAAATTCGATTTCATGTGCAATTTGTTACAGTGTAGAAGCCCATTCACCAGCATACTGAACACTGAAATTTGCTACAATTCAATACGAATTCACAACGAAACAACAAAAAACTAACAAAAGGGAGTCATGTGGGTAGCTATAGTATGGTATGCTATGGAAACTGTAGTTTATTATAATGTAAATACTTGCCACATTTGTGGCATTAGCTACTGACAGACTGAGATCCGTCAGCAAGGCTAATTGTATTCGATATAGTTTGAAAGGCATGGTAAATATGACCGAAAGTCAATTTCAGGTATTCGTCATTATGATAACTTTAAAATATGGTCGTATATATGATTAATAGAGGAATTGTTTATATATACTATGTATAGCTACTCCTACAAACAGGAACAGAATGCATGTAGTATCTGGTATTTGGTGTTCCTTTCGTAGAGGGTCTCTTAGTTAGCACACTCAACTCGATGCATACTAAGTACGAATGCATGGACAACCTTGAGATAATAAACATTAAGGTTGTTGCAATTAAATTGGTTTTATGGATATACTATACAAAAGTTCTGCTACAGTTCTGTGTTTAATCCGGTTTTTTAAGTGTTCCAACCAACTCGGTTATTTCTCGCATTGGTTTTGCAAAATGCAACCATTTTTAATAATGTTGCTATGCGCTAATATACAGGGTGTTACTTAGTAGCTAATGATGGCTAAACCTATTACGAATTCCTCAATTAATTATGCACATTGAATAAAATTATCAGTTGTAGTGCAATTATTTAGCTAATTGTATCAAATGATTTCTTATTTTATCTTTTATAGTATAGTCTTCGTATTATGGTAACATTACATGTCGTTAAGTAAAAGTTAAAATATATACGAAATATATGTATATGAATATATATCAATACGAACTTGGCTTAGGCGCCGATCAAGGCGTGGTTGACCAACTGGTTGTGTTCCGCAGCTGCTGTTAAATTCTAAATATTATATTCTAAACTATCGAGTGTCGAGTGCGCATAGTTAGTGATCGTAAATTCTAGTTACTCCACTAGTCAGTGCCACAGTTTAAATGGCTTTCATATGCATACTGGCTAACTGGCAAACTGGAACTCCTGCACTCCCAACCAGACCCCTATGAACCCCCCCAAAACAACAACAGCACGAAAAATTGCAACGCCAAGAAACCGCCCAGAAGCTGAGCCACTGAGGTGCTGAGAGTGGTCTTGGGTGATTGCGAAACCGTCGCTCCACAGCATGGAGAAGGTCAGCAAGTTGCTCCGATGCCTTTGTTGTCGTTGCATTCACATTGTTGTTCAGTTTTTTTTTTTTGTTTTTATTTATTGTTGTATCTGTTATTGTTGTTATTTTTATTTCTGTTTCGGTTTCTGTCACTGTTCTGATTTCGAATTGTTGAAACAGTGTCTGCAAAAATTTGCTGCCATTGGTGAGTGGGTGCGTCTAATTTTTAAAAGGAAACATTTGTAAACAGGTTTTTGGTACGATTATTTATATATCAAAGGTGTGACTTGATCATTGCTGTTATTTCCCTGGCATAATTACCTTTATTACGTATGAAACTACATACTATATATCATATACTTAACACAACACCTTCTAATACGCATATGCACGCATATCTATACACGTTTGTATTATTTCCGTCCTTACATCTAGTATTTCCTTATACCCTATATCATTTTGAATCAAGTGTGGCTGTTCTGTCTATCATTTGAAAGGCTCACTGTGCTCTTAGCCACTGGAGAACTAAGTACAGGGTATTTTGTTGCTAACGATCGAATGGCGATCGACGATCTGCATGTTTTATATAGTTGTCTGCGAGTTAAAAGACCATAAACGTGCAGTAAGCCTTAATGATTCGGTTCACGCCTTCGACCAATAACAACTAATTGAAACACAAGTAGTTCAAATCATATCACATATTTGGACAAGGGCAACCCAATAGGCCACAGTGTATGTCACATTGAAACTAAATCGCGAAGCGTAACCAAAATTCAAGTTGATTGAAAAGAAGTAAAACTTGAAATGTATCGTGGAAATGGAAAATATCTTATTCTTTGCTAGACAATTTTTTGTATCTTTTAGATACATGTAATGAATATGAGCATAAAACTTCGTTAAGTTTGGCAATGCATTAGGTTTTTAATTAAAACTCTCTCAAATATCTGTATCAACAATTAACTTTTCCTTGTTATCGTATAATGTGAAAAGTAAATCGGGATTATAATTATTGTACAAAATTCATAGGCAATTCGATAGCAGCCTTTTCAATTATCAGGGCCATTTTCTAAATGCAACACTCCTATTTTCGACCATACAAGACAATGCAAGACAATAGATCAGTATTTCGAGCAGAGTAAGTACATATAACGAATGTCTGTCATGAAGGCCGTTACAAACGGAGGTATTTGTACCAGTGTTTGTCCATTTGTGTTTGTTTTTAGACTTAGCGTACGTATTCGTACGATTCGCTATATGCCCGTTAATAGGGAAGTTATCAAGGTTGCATGTTTAACGGTTTAATAAATATATATAGTATATACGAACTTATTATCGGTAATTTTGTCAATGTCTAAATGGAGTAGTAAAATTGATTGTGTACTTTAATTATGAATTGCTAGGTGACCATTGAAACCCTATTAAAGTGAGCATTAAATAGTTTTAATGTCTTAAATACCAAAATAACTGAATAACCTGAATCTAGGTCGAATTTTTGGAAAATTTATAATACACTTGATTTTTCTGGACATTAAACAGAGTACCGTGCTGTACTCCACCCGACTCTACCCTACCCACTCAGAGCGTGCAAATATTGTAGGCTATTTATTGGATTACCTCAATGACGAAATTTTGTCAAAGTTACGCCAAAAAAAGTTATCAAGTTTAATGCACAATTTCATAAACAAATTATTTTAATGTATTTTAATATCTTAATTACAAACGAGGCAGCGAGTACTTGACTTAAAGCTTGAAATGCCTTCAAAATGCCTTTGTACCTTTTGTGAATGCTTACAAATCTTTTCGTCATTTGCAGTACCACACAAACCATTGCAAAAAATAATGCAGAAAGCGCCTCTAAAAAAAAAAAAAAATAAAAATATATATAATAAAAAAATTGTTTGCCATTCACTTTACAAATAGGCGGCGATAATGATATATCAAGTCATAATAATCTTGTTTGCATAGTAACAAAAAAATAGTTTAGAGAGCATTACAACAATTGTTGGCGAATTTACAAATGTGAGCCTTAGACAAGGTCTCATATCTCTATAAGATATAACTAAAGCCCTCACTATGATTGGGACCACACTATGAATCCAATCCAGAATTACCTTGAACACGAAATGAACTCAAGTGGGATCGATATGATTAATGATTGCTTTGTTTTCCTCAAATGATTAAGTTATATTTTAGTAAAATCGCCACATAAGCTTAGTCACTCTTATTACTCGTCTATTCGCTACGTTAACTACGCTTTGGCTATTTTTTTTTGATTTTTTTTTTGCTCGAAGCGGATCGGCCCAGTTCTTGGCCGTTGCTTTTCGACGGTTTCCCTTTCCATTTTGTTTGTCTATTGGACTGGTTAAAGCCAAACACAAAGAAGTAAGTGAATTCAACAAGTTTTTTTATTTTTTATTATTGAAATGTACGTGCATTTTTCTTGTTACCAAGGTATAAACAATTTATATCAAGTTGATTATAATGACACATATGGTTAGTACAAGGAAAGTTAGCATTTGTGGGAAAAGAGTGCAGATCTACATTACTATTGAAACGAATGTTAATCGAATGATGTTTAGGTAAATATTGTTAATAAAATCCAAAGATTATATACTTTAATTTGATAAAATTTAATGTATTTGCTGTAGAACTGCCTTACAGAAATAATTCATGCTGAGAACCATACCATGGTGTGGACAGTTAGTTAAGCTTTTGTGAATGAAACACGTTTTACTCTTACTTTCAAAAGTTTAAGAGATACCCAACGATACCAACACGAGCCAACGAACCAAACGAAGCAAACGGCCTCGCGCATAGGCACATACACAAACGCATACACACATACACAGTGACTGTTATGGAGACAACAGTGACTCTGTTAACTAACAGACAACCAAACTGTGGCTCAGTTCAGACCTGGCTCTGGTGAGGCCCAGCTGACTGGCTTGAAGCACTTGCTGCGCACAGTCGCGCTGCTTAGTTGTTTCGATTAGGACGTGTGGTTCGCTTGAGCTCACGGTAAGCAAAGTCAATGTTCGATTGTAACGTTCGATTTGTTGTCTTCAATATTGCCTATACAATAAGAGCAACACTTATCGATCGATCGATCGATCGATCGTTCGATCATTCGTTCGTTTGATCTATACATCGGATTGACTGCATCGTTATGCGTTCGAAACAATAAACTGTCAAAATCTATTCGTAAAATGTGTGTGTGCGATCATTCGAAATGAAAAGCGACGCGATAGGAGATTGAAAATGAATTTTTGTGAATATATTGTAATGCACTCGACTAACCCACGTATAGAAAGCAGGCGCAACTGCATTTTATAGTTCAAGAAACGCGCGTGTCTACAGCGCGAAAAGCAACTGAAAACGTACACAGACTGGCTTTACGTCGAAAAGAAAGTTTTGCTAAAAAAACAAAAACAAAAACAAAAACGAAAAACACAACACAAAAAACAAAAAAGAAATACAAGAAAGAAAAAAAACAAAACAAAACAAAAGATCAGCAAGAAAAACTAATGTTTCGTTGATTTTGATTTGCCTCATATTTTACTTCAAACAAACATTGACTCTCGTCTCTTGTCAAATGCAAATCTTTAAAAAAACATCTCCACATGTGTATAAGCATATTAATAATAACTCAGATTTTGGTATTTAATAACAAATCATTTGTTTATGTTTATCAAATGAATTTTGATCAACAATTTGCTTAGAGCGTGGCAAATGTGGCGCATTTGCTTGAAATGTCACGCAGCAATCAAAGCATATAATAATCTTAAACAAAAAAAATTTGCAAAAAAAGAAAAAGAAGAATTATGTATAAATATTAAATGTCAATTGAAATATTGTAATTTATTTTCGTGAGTGTGTGTGTGTTTCTTCCACCGTACATAAGTTGTACAGCATTGTGTGTGTCTCAAACTTGAACGAATGTGCGAATGATCGAACGAGCGAATGATCGAATGAGCGAATGAGACAGCACCAGCAACTGCCATGCCATACATAGTAACAGAAGAAAAAAATAACAACAACAAAAAATAGCAAAAAAAATATATAAATAAAACTGTATTAAAGTGCAGCCACAGTGGGAGCAAGCAAAATCCGACAAGTCTGAGCAAACTGTAACACAAAAGCTTGCAAACGAAAAATCTAAATTGAAAAATTACGACATTGTCCTCATACAAACATATACATATATACCACACATATACTACATATACATATGCATATATACTATATCCATACTAACCTACATGTGTGTGTGTGTGTGTATCTGTATGTGTGTGTGTGTACATATCTTTGACTGCGTCTAGCATCTAGCCTTTGTTTGCAGCTGAGACTGGCGTTTTTTTTTTTGGGTTTTTGGCTGCTTTTGACTGTCGGCCTATGCTTGCATTTTTTGTATTTTTGTATTTGAAATTCTGTGAATTAACCTGAAAAAAAAAACGCAACTGCAACAACAACAACAACAACAACAACTCCTATAACAACAACAATATCAACAACACAACAAATTTACAGTTACAGTTATAGCGATGCGCAATAATAACAACAACAACAATATGATGCAGTTTTCAACACATCGACGAAGTTTATGCTGGCTTCTGGGATTATGTCTATTGTTATTCGAAACAGGTGAGTTCCCCTGCTTGACAATACTACTATATGGTATATATGGATATACTTTATGCTCCGAAAAAATCTTCAAAAATAATTCAAATGACTCAGGCCACAAACCTGGAGTCTGTGTGCTTTAACTTGCGATCGACTGGAGTATGCAGTTAGTAGTTACTAGTCGCTAGTTGCTGGCGTTAGTTTTAGCTGGAATAAGTAACACCTAGATGTCTGGCCAAGTCAAAAGTCAACTGAAGAGCTCAAGAGCTCTTGCGTACAGCAATTCTAACAGTCAAATATGTTGTAGATCTGAAAGGGAGAAACATTTTGCTCAAGTCTTTGGCAAACACTCCATGAAGTCAAAGATCACTTGAGCACCTTCAGTGCCATAGTTCGCCTTGAAAAGAACTTTTTCTTTATATATGCTAAATTTACTATAGTTTGGTTTACTATAGTTTAGTTTATCATACGTTATTTGGATGCTACATTCCTAAAAAAAAATTAGTATAACAATAATCGTAACAGTTTTTTTCTTTTGCCATTGTAATAGAAACATATTAATCATCGCAGTGAGCTCACAAAATATTTAAATGATACTAAGAGTATATATATATACATATGTACATGTTATATATGTGTATATACATGTGTGACAACACATTCGATGCGTCGCAAACATTTGAAACAATATTATTATGGAAATTGCTTTGAGTCTGAGGAAGAAATTATAAAGAAGCCAAACTTGTTTTGATTTAAGTAAAATTCACGCTATACAAGATCTGAATAGAGGCTAAAGTAAATTTATTTTGCTTTTGCTTTTGCTAACATCAATATTATCGTATCGTCTGTTCTATTGTTGTTGTTTTAGTGTTCATGTTCAATCTTAATCTCTTTTCGAAATCATATTTGAATAATTCTATCAAGCAATCGCAAAAACGTGTTGTCTTCCAACTGTGCGTATATATAGATACTATGAGTGTATACCTCGTAAAGAAGAAGATGTATTACATAACCCATGGATTATAGAGTCTTGCCCATATGCCTGTGATTGGACATAATTATCATTGAGTATATTTTTTGGGTTCTCTGTGTGTATGTGTCGTATGATAAATAATGCCGCAATTAAATTTCGATAAGATAAATTGTGTTTGTCTACCAAAGTCATTAATTGGCATTTATTTTTGCAAATTATTTATGCGTATAATGCTGAATCTTTTTTATTAATTGATAACACGTATACCTCTAATGCCTTAGAGTACGTTTCTATTTACTTAATGCCCTGCGATTATGAGCACAAAAAAAATGACTGCATGATTAAGGCAATTATGGTTCTTAGAATATTATTAGATTTGTAGTTTTAATCGAACAAAAACCTTAACTTTGCAATATCTATAGATAGATTATAAACTTTAATATATCTAACGATAGATTGGAAAGAGATTCAATCAATCACTCACACTTTGTTGACTCGATTTTCGATCAATCGACCACTGGAAATATTAGTTTACAAGCATATCGCATACTTAATTATGTTCGGGGGACTAAGTGTTCGGTTACTTGATCTATTTACCCAACGTATGAATAATATATGTAACATAATGTAATTTTCAAGCATAACAAACAAGCAAAGTGATTGGTCAGTTCACTTTGTCCACTCAACGAAACGCACGATATATCTTGGGGCCTTATGTAAGCTATGCCAATCAGCTAACCCGAGCTTATGACACAGATATTAATTGCATACAACACAGTGAATTGAGTGCCATGAATATGTGAGTGTTTTGTTATGTTGAGTGATATGAGTTGGACAAGGAGAGGGGGAGGGAGAGAGAGACCGAGTGAGAGTATGTTTGTGTTTGTTGCTGACAAAATGCGGTTATAATAACTGTTCATAATTTGCAAACACAACTCTCTTAATTGTTTTCTTAACTAACAGATATGCAAAATTTGAACAAAATGAAAATAAATTAAATTAACTAAATATTACATTAAACAAAAAAAAATAAAAAATAAAAAGTAAAAAAAACAACATCAAATTATCGATATCAAATTAATTATATCTATTACGAGTTTCATTTAATAGCTTAGTAAATGTATAGATATAATTTCTTATAATCATATGCCATAGATGATCTATGTATCATGTATTCTAAGTATTTAATGCTTTGGAGCTAGATCGTATTATAGTTAATATACTACTACTTATGGTCAGTAAATAAGAATTAAAATTACGTATGGGTAATATATATACTTCGATTTCTTTCTATTTCTCTCTTGGCTCGACTCTTTAATTCACTTTCATTTCATTTTGTAATCAAGTGCTTGTATATATATATCTATATATGAATGTGTATATATTTTGTAAGTTTTTGATATAGACACAGACATATCGGCTATTTGTTGCATGGTGTTGCATGCAATACACTCCATTAAAAGCAACTGTAACCCAGAAAGGCCTCGACACGTAGCACCTCGACACGTGGAACCCTTTGGGCCAATTGGGCTTCTTGCGCTTATGCAAAGCAGATACGTGCCATAAATTTTCTAATTAGTGATATTTCGATTTACTTTTCCATCGGCTAATGAAAGTTGCGGTTATTTTTCGAACATGTGTACAATTATTAAATAAAAACCCTTTAGGGAGATTTATCAATTCGCATTTTATGTCGTACTAATAAAACTTTTTTCGTTTGATGGCGTTTATAGAGCATTAAGTTTTATAGATTATCATATGCATAGATATATGATTTAAGGCCATTGTGTTATTCAAATAAAACCCAACGTTGATTATATACGGTTCAGTCTTAGCAACGGTGTAGGGAAATAAATATAAAATAAATGTCATGATACCATAATTACATTAATAAACATGTGAGAGAGAGAGAGAGAGCGAAAGAGAAACTGAGTGAGAAAGAGAGCCAAACAATCAAGTGATGAGTGACCAAAATGTAAGGTGTTTAATATGGAAATGTCATGGCATACACAGAAACAGAGGCGAGAAAATCAGTGTAATACCGAGAAGACAGAGCCATTGCTTTCCATTCACTTAATCTAACCATACAATAAACATATATTTGTCGAATCTTGAGATTGAAATGAATATGGAAATGGAAACAAATAACATATGTTCCACTGTGATTTTGTACACAAAAAACAGTTATACCTTTGTGTTGCAATTTCACGGACAGTAATATTTTGGATGGACAGAGCAGGTGGCACTTTTATGGCTGTTAGGCAAAGTCGTAAAACTATGGCATTACCATGCTTGAGGAGCTAAACAGTGTGCTTCAAATGTAATTTGGAATATGTATTAGCAGTGTGGTTGGCCTCTAGGTCAACTACGTAATCTTCACTTGGGATTTAAATAACAATTTACAAGGGAGCCGTAGTACTAATAGCTTTAATAGTAGCTTGAAAACCTAAGGATCAGAGCAGGAGTTCATTGGTGTTGCAAACACAAAAGTCAATGTCAAATAGAAGATTAACCATAACCATAACCAATGTACATGCTATGATATATGTATAAGTGAACAAAGAAAGTCACTCGAGCGCTGTGGAAATGAAGAAGGCGTCAACGCACACCGTGCGAATTTTATGGAAACATTGCGGAAGGGCGTCATTAAATGATCGTAGGGCTCGTTGACGAACAGCAGCGGCATTACAAGCTTGGAGCTTGTTTCTTGCTTAAACTATTGTAATTTGAGAGTTGTACTTACATATGTGCATACGTGTGGCGTAATACAACGCTTACGGCGCAACTAGCTACTAGCTAGTAGCAAATAGCGACTAGTAGCAAGTGGCCGTTGTGCACTTTCGTTTTTTTCCCACTAAAAGCTGAGCGAAACAAAAGACTTAGGCAACAAACTAGACGAACATTCATAAATATGCACATATATGAATGCATACTATATAGTATGTATTAACAGCCGAACTACACACACTCATACAGACACACACTCACATACATACTCATATTCATGGCATATTTAGTGGCATATTTAGTGCAAATACTTATTGTCATGTGGGCGGGTCTTTGACTTATTGTGCTTTAGTCCATATATATATATAATATAGACGGAATTATATACGACCTGTAACTTATTATAAACACCTACACCCAGATATCTTGAAAGCTTAACAGCTTTATCGACTTACGAGTGCGAAAGTCTGCTAATCGCATTAAGCCACATAACTCTCAATCGAATGGTGTGAACTCACCTTGAAGTCGAGCTCCTTTCTTCATATGGCTATAGAGCATTAGCCGACCAACCGATATACATACATACATATAACCAAAAATAATTATCAAAGTGTAACAACAGGCATTGCTGCACTCGAACAATTTGCCTTACCAAATACAACAAATACAAATACAAGAAACACACTTTGACGTCTCTATAAATCGCATCATGAAATAGCAGACAGAGCCAGAGCCAGAGCCAGAGAGACAGACATTTTGCCTTGACTGGCACAACTGCTGCTCCACTTAACACTCTAGCACCTGTCTCCCGATTGCTCTCTTTTTTCACTTACTATATAGCCTGGGCCTTTGGTGTAGCTAATGGCTGAATACCCCGAGTCTATTGCGTAAAGCTTTTAATTTTTACGATTATTTTATGCGCGTTTCACATTTACGGCTCGTTGCTCCTAAAATACACTCACGGACACCCGACAAACCGACAGACCGACAACCAGACAACCCAACAATCCGACAACTCGTAACTCTAACATATGAACTTAGGCGACTGCACACCGTGTCTTTGTAATTGATTGAATGGGCCGTGGACACCGAACACATTCTTTGCGCTTATTCATAATTATCACAACTGTGGAAACAGACGACTTATATATATGTATGTATATGTATATGATATGGTTTAGCTATTTGTATATTTGATAGATATCAAGGCATTATATAAAGCAAATGCGAGAGCGTGTGGTAATTTTAATTTATAGACAGCCACGTGTCCATAGATCATTGTCATATGTCATCATCTTACTGACTAACTATAACTATATATAACCAACTCTACATTCACATTTACGTAAAGTGTTGTGCATCATTTTAATGTTGCCTCAACCCTGAACATAAGGAAAAACCCAAAGAATTCTCTAAAAGTAAAGGTTAAGATTGTAGTTGAAAGTAAAAAAAATATTTACAAATCTTTGTCAAGATTGGAATCCTTAAGATTAATGTTTCAAAATTCATGTATAATTATCACGCATGCTCTAAAAGTTAAGCTTAAGATTGTATTTGAAAGTTATAAAAATGTACAATTCTTTAAAGAGAATCAATCATTAAGAATAAAGTTTAAGAATATCATCTCTTATCTCTTAAATTAAACCTAAACATTGCAGTTAAAAGTTATACAAATTTACACATCTTTGTCAAGACTCAATTCTTAAGATTAAGGTTCAAGAATTCCATATATTATTCTATATATCATTCATATACCAAATTTAGAAGTATATATATTACAAAATTTAGAAGTATATAAAACATTTTAGATATGCATATAAAACCCATCGATATAGTCTCAATAGCATGCCACGATTCGCAGCAAGCAAAAGGCTACAAAATAATTCAAGGCTTTATTACACACACGTACATATGGCAGAAATATACCATATATATGTACACCATACATACCATATATACGTATGGGTACTCTACAATTTAGAAAGGCAGTCATGCTAACTGATTTCGACAGCGTCATGGCTCTTGATCGCGCAAATGCTGCAAGGACACGGTGCACACTGGGCGCAATCAGGCAATAACCAAGAACCCAAAACCAAAGAACGTAAAAATATTTTTAAAAATTTTAAACTGAACAAAATTTAATACTAAATTCCGCAATAATTTCATAATTGTTTGAATGAGCAGGCCAAAATCTAAAGATGTCTTAGTTAGTGTAGGGCGCAACGGTTTTTTTTTTATAGACTACCTTCAATAAATTTGATCGTAGGGCTCAAAGTTTAAGCTGGAAATTGATAAACTGGATTTTTGCAGATGTTCAACAACCTTGACGCTTGCTTGTTGTCTCGCTTTATCTTGCTTGCTTCCTTATTATTGTCAGCCTCAATGATTCAAGGCCACCAAGGGCAACTCGACGGCTCGACGGCTCGACGACTCGACGACTTGGCTTTGACTTGTATGTGGTAAATGCAGCCTTGTCGTCGCTCCTCCTCACAGTCGATGAGCTTACACATAATTTTTGAAATATTTTAGCATTATGCAGCACCGCAGATGTGCATGGGGTTAACCTTTCACTTTCACCAGCGCATAACGCACATTAGTAACATGTAAGACTCTATAGTTACACACACACAACACTCGCACACACACACACATGATTACAGGTGTTATGTGTGTGTGATTATGGATTATGTTGCTACCACAGTGACAATGTACTTATCGATTAATGCTGTTGGCGTCGATTACATAAGGTGCAGCTCTGTTATTTGTCTGTCAGCAAGGTGCTCCATTAACTCCAAGAAAATGTAATGAGTCTGCAGTTCCAACTTCACTCCGAACCGTATTGAACTGAACTGATTACGCGTAAATACTGTTAGGTTTTCAACATGCATCCATGCACGATTAATCATTCAAAGCGTCTGGCCTGTCAGATGAGCCAATACACAGATATGTTATATGTGTACGTCTAGGTATTTATCGGAAAAATTGTGTCAATTGTGGGGGGTCATCGAGAGTTTATTCACATTGCACATTGTACATTTCACATTGTACGATGGTTAGCTGAACCCTGTCTGTTTGTTTATCAGTGCACAGCTGTGGCGGTTGCAAAAATTTTCGGATTTGTTAAAAAACTATATGAAATTGCCATATATAGTTAGTCAATTTACCACCAGAGACGGTGGGGAGCGGAACAACCATTCATGTTTTCGGTTAGTGGTTTTTACGTTGCACCAACTCACTGCCAATTTGGTTAATCGCAGTGGGAACCTGATGTGGCCCGACGTCGACGTCGTCACATTTTCAATGCCACAAAATGTGAAGAGGGTGTACGCGAGGGAGGGACGAGGAAGCATCAAACGTAACATAACACACCATTTGGCAACTGGTTCCATTTACAACAAACAACAAACAAACAACAAACACACAGTTTGATGACATTTCGCTTAGTAGCTTCAGTTTATTTATTATTTGTTATAAAATTAATTTATTGACGCAGTTTTAATGCTTTTTCAACCACTGTGCGCTTGAGCCAAGCAACAAATGCTATAAAAATCGTTGAGTGAATGTATTGCCTGTGATACAACCCATGCAACGCTACACGTTATCAAACCAAATCCGAATCCCAGAGCATGTCAGTGAACCCTGCCAACGTTTTGTTAAAAAATTTATTACATTTTTACTAGTTACTACTACTAAATGTGATGTATAAATGTGTTGAATGTTTTACATCAAAACTAAAACGATTGTGAAGTAAGGTCTTCACTTTTTTTTGGATCTTTACCATGTTGAATAAAAAAGTGTTGAATGTTTTACATCAAAACTAAAGCGACTGTGAAGTATGGTCTTCAGTATGGTCTTCTTTCCGCCCTTTAACATGTTGTTGAATTTCAATAAATTAATTAACTTGTTTGAATAATATGACTAACATTTGCACTTTTCTCTCGGCTATGGAAATTGTTTCACCCTACTCAAGTATATATTTTGTTTTTATTTTCAAAAAAATTATATATGTTTTGTACTTGCGATCATAATCGTTTGGCGGGTGCGTTCTTAAATGGGTTGATGCACCAAAGCAAGGTTGCTATTAATACACACATAAACCTCTACGAGTAGGCGTTAAAACTTGTTTATACACATGGTGTGCATGAAAAATGGAGAATAAAAACCCGATGAAACTACCGAGTCGAATACGGTATTTAAAGATCATTTGTTTCAATCTGCTCTGTGCTACTTGCTGCCTTTTTAGTTGTGGTTACGAATACTATATGTAAATATAGAAAAAACTTAATGACATTTAAATGAAAAACAACTTAAAAATATGCATGGTCATCCACATAGTTTGCACAAATGCTACTGCTTGCACAAATGGGCGTGGCAATGTATAACAAACGTGTGAAAATGCTGACATCGTTCAAAGTTTGAATGTTCCATGTCGCAAAAACAAATGCCTCATATCACGTCTTGTACAATCGAAAATAGTTGACACGCAATTGTTGTTATTTGAAGAAACAACAACAAAAAAAAAATGCTATAAATCTGAATTATCTGGACAACAGGTGATAAATTTACGCCAAATTCAGCCAAGAATCCTACGCAGCATTCACGGATTCTCTGGTAATGGAAGCACTACATCACTTCAATGCAGGCGGACGTGGATGTAGACGTAGACTGAGATGTAGACGTAGACTGGGATGCAGACGAAGTCAGACAGGGCAAACCACTTAGATTCAAGACCCCTACAGATGCAGATGCCCCTACATATGCAAAGGCTGCCTCTAGAACGTCTTCTGGCATTGCGATGCGATGCTTTTGTGCTGATTGCAAAGCCTACAATAATTTTTTTTTAACATGTTCATTGTTTAGTGTCGCTGTCACCTAAAGTTGTAACGTTGCTCATGTCTCCAGATATTCGAGCTTGAAGTGTCTGGCATCCAGAACACAAGAAACATGCCTCAACATGGATAATATCACAGGGATAAAATGCATTTTCATAGGCGACACCTTGTGTTCTTCACTAAAATTCACTTAAAGAACAAAGTGTGGGCTTAGTGTGAATTTAAATTCATAATTATATGATTTACTCAAGGGTTAAACACAGTTTAAGGTCTTTACAGAGCCTCAGGCATACATATATATATAATTGTGTATGTATGTATTAATGTGATTCAATAATTTAAGTTATTGTGTGATTGATTCAATATTAGGCATTGGCCTTAAATTTTTGTCAGTAGCAGCTTATAATCGATTCATTAGTTAGCTCAACTCTTTTCTCATTCAATTCTATTATTGCTAGTTAATTTTCCTCAAAAAAAAATATTTGAAGATTGACATTCACAATCAAGCAAACCGGATAACAAATCCAAACGGTGAACAGTGATATCCGCTTAGGCGGTCACGCTGAGAAACATGTTATTAGTCATCGCATTATTAACAGAAATAACATAATAATAAACCCAAACAACAGCAAAAAATATTAAATCAAACAAAAAACACCAAAAAAAAAAAAAAAAATCACTAAAAGACTGAAATATATATTGTTAGGGAGGAATTCGCTCAGCTATACAGGTGAAATAAATTGACAACTATTCAAATATCGGAAGCATGCCATTCAAATACGTTTAGAGATGAACACAAATAATGCCAAATTTTAAATATATATATATATGTTAAAGTATGCGTGTGTCCACTTCGATCAAAACTTCCGACTTCGAAGTTCGCTAACTCAAAAATTTATCCAATGTCTAATCAAAGACAACCACTGTAGCCACAATGGACCTTGACTTTGACCTTTCACACGCCTGTCTGGCTCATCTTTCAATCATTCAATCTATTCGTATTGCTCAAGGGTTTTTTTTTCTCTGCTGCAGAACACACTTTTTGGAATTGTTGATTTTTGGATTTGCATGTAAGTATTGTATAAGAGATATTAATTATTTGTTAACATCCACTCTTGGCTGTTTAGGTTTTGTATGGTGTCTAGATGGTTTTTTCTTTGGTTTGGTTAATTAGTTTTTGAGATGTTCAGTTGTGGCCTCTATTATATTTACTTTGTCAATTAGTCAGTTTGATTAAAAGCTGTTAATGAAGCTGTATCGTATGTATGCCTCAATCCGCACATGTTTTCGCATTTGTATTTTTGTATGGTTTTTTATTTTGCCAGGTTAATGTGTAATTTGCTAAAACATTTCTTAAATTTCAACCAGTTTGCGTTGCAAAAAAGATGTTAATATTGTTGTTAACTTTTGAAATTGGGCAATTTTATAATGATTTTAATTAAGCTTTTCACTTTGTGTTTGCAAAATAAACTCCAAGACAAGTTATCCTATCAATTTCTTGAAACCCTTTCCCTAATAGCCTGATCTTGTAGCTCAATTCGATACGGCCGTATTCAAGATCTACTACAATCAAAGCATTGCCGACTGGCGCATCTTCACTCTTGAGTTGGGTGTAATTTATTGGCTTGAATAGTGTTTAGGCCTGCACCTAACAAGGGAATTCAATTTGGCACTAAGAATTTCAGCATTTAAAAGCCTTTTTAGGTATTTTCTTATACACAATATTCCTACCCAATAAAATATCAATAAACACCGTGACAATTTAATTGTAAACTTGTCGGGAGAAGTAGTTACTTCTAGTTTATTTTGTTTCTTTGTATTTTTGTATTGGCTCCACGCATTTGTAGTTTTTTGTATGTTTTCTTTGGATTTCAACAAACTTGTAAATTTGCTTTCTTGTATAGATATTTTTTTTTTTTGGTGTTTTGTTGCCATTCGCTGTGTTTTCGTCTGGTCAAGTTCAACAACAAATTGACAAACAGGCGCGGCTTGTTCGGCCTCAGAGAGCTATATCAAGCATAGACATATGAACATAAATAACGATTTGATTTGGTCAGGTTGAAACATCGGTGAGGCGCTTTCCTTGCATGCAAATATTTGTACTATGCAGATTTATTTGATGAAAATCGAATTTGTGTATTGAAATCTGAAGATTACTCACAATTTTGAGGATTTCAACTCGACGATGGGTTTTTTTTGTCGGTGATCGCAATGCTTTGATGGTATTTTTGTGTTGTGGATTTTTTTCTGACTGGTTCATGCAAAGGTGAAGGCTGTTTATCAAAGTTGGGTACACGAATTTGAGCCTGAATCGCAAATACTATATATATATATATGGATACGAACGTATAGCAGACGTTCAAATCAGCTTGATTTGACTTTTTCTTTGCATTTTGTTTGGCTTATTAGCATGTTTTGAGACGATCAACATAACATATCATACAAATTATCTATTATCGTTGCATTAAGGAAGAGATTTTTGCAATTATGTTGCCCTATTAATGCCAATTTGTATGATACAATATTAGAAACCACACAAAACTTGTTGGCCTAGTTCCAAAGATTGCATTTTTTGGCTCCAAATTAACATATTTTATGCATGAATTGTGTACCCAGCCTTGCTAGTAAAATATGTGCACAATGAGAACAATAGTAGCATATATTAACTAAGTTGTCTTAGTAGAAACAAACAAAATAGTTATTCTTGGTTGAGGTCTTAAATTCATTTGTGTAATACTATGCCCATAGAGCTAAATAATTAATAAACGACTAAGCACTAGGAAATATAAATAAAATTGGGTTGAGTGATTTGCTTGCTTTAATTATTTAATTGCTTAAATTACGTGCACCATTATAATTCACAGACTATATAAATAAATATATATATATATATATATACATATATGCATATGTATGGGTATATATCAACTTCAAGGTGGCTTTAAGTAACTAGCTAGAGTCGTGAGAATGGCACACAGTATTAGATTGTTGCTACCAACAATCTTTGTGCTCCATATTACATTTGTCGACCACTCCCATATCTTGCCAAAGTCTGGGAACTATATTACGTTCAACGCCAACTCACAGCTGCTCTAGACTAAGCGTGAGACTTAAGGCAATATATCAACGCTAAACTGTTCTTGGTTTAATCTGAACAACTCTTGACTAACCGAGTCAAGTCGGAGTTTAAGTTGAAATTACTAAGTTCTACATAAGCTAAGGGAGTCATGTTATTTTTTTAATTTTTAATTGGGGTAAGCGTTTAAGACCACTCATTCATTTCTGGAGATTTTAATTTATGACAAAATGCAATTTGATTCAATTTGTTTGCGTGGGTTCGCCTTTAATTGCTATATGAATCATTTAAGTCGAGCATTCAGATCTTTTTGTACTGAGTGCAATTTACAATTGTGTCATAAATTTTCTTGACGCGTAGCATTGTTCTGCAATCTGTAGATCAAGATCTCTTCAGAAAGATTATGCAATGAATGATTGTATGAATAATAGCGTATTCCCCTGTATTTCTTGGATATTCATTCATTTTTTTGTAGACAGATTTCAACTATCATGCAACACAATTAGTATTAACCTTAACATAGTTTGGCATGGTACAACTAGTACGACTTAATTTTCTAATATTCGTGTACTATAACTTAATTGTTGTGATTTCTTTTCAGCCATTAACACGGTCGTAATAAGGGTTTTTCTTTCAACTAAATGCCGTAACCATTAGATCTGCAGTTATCGTCAACGTTATTAGGTTGTTTTTGTTTTTATTTTTTATATCTTATTGTTTTATTGTCTCATTTTTTTGCATGTTGGCGTCTTAAGTCTTGGCAAACTGTGCTCGTAAGAGCAACTGTCGAGACGTTTACCTTTTCGAGTAGTCAGTACGGTGGCTGGCAAGCTTGCCAAGGCGTTGGGTGACCCTGAATTGGTTTCTAAGTTGCCTCGAGAACGTAAACTCAACCGAAATGAAATGAAATTAAAATGAATTGTGAGCATTACATACGTAATTAAAATGTCATTTGTTTGATCTTATTTGGGCCTAAACCCAGCCATTCCATGTTACTCAGTCAATGTGTGTCAATATGGACAAACGTTGCACTTTACTGGGTATTCAAGAGGCCATACAAAAGCCAAGTGATACTAGGATTTCAATGAGTGTTCCACTTCAAACTATGCAATTCATTATGCCACCTTGCTACTTTACATACAAGCATGCTACAGATTCGAATCGTTTGAATAGTAATTGTTCCTTACTGGCACACCCAAAATTTGCTTAATTTACCGTGGCAAATGAAATCCGCAAAGACCAGACCCCGGACACAGTCTACATTCAACAGTCAACAGTCAACAGTCTACAATCTAAAGACTATAAACCATAAATACCCCCGCTCACTTTTAAATTCTAATGCCAGCTCAGCAAAATTATTCCATTGTGGGTTACAAATACAACCAAAACGGAAAATATTACGTATTTCTTATGCCGTTAACCTTTATTGTGACTTAACCAACTCCCACAATGGATAATGTTTTCAATATAAAGCAGCTGCGCCGCCAGCATCATGCAGAGGCGTTGTCTCTGGCGCTAAGTACACACAAATTCAATGGTACATTTTTCATTAGATTTGGAATTTTTGTTTGAAAAGCATAAAACCGTCTGTTACGATTGCCAGACCATATACATATATACTATATATGTTCTTGAACAGCACGATCAGCTTAGCATATCCGCTTGTCTGCCAGAAACCTTTAAATATCGATGCTATCGGAAAGCTAGGTCGGGTCAGGCATCGTTTTTATTCTATGCAAGCCCTCTGTAAGACCACTATTAATGTCGGAAAATCTCGAGAGGTCAATTTACCTACCTTTGAGGTCTGTTAAATTTACTTTAGTATTCTATTTTATCGTTAGGATGACAGAAGAATCCAAATATGTTAAAATTTGTGGCACTATAACCAAATTCAGTTAGTTTACATTTGATATGACTTTTTTGTTTGATCATCGTGTTAAACATGATATATACGATACTATATCTATATCTGTGTATGTAATTGGCGCCTTACAAAACAATTGAGGTAATTACGGTCGTCGCATGCCAAAAATCAGTTTGGGCGCAGCCTTGACGGGTTGATATTTGCCTCGATTTGGGGTGGGAGTTAATATCGCCATTGTTTGACTTGTGGTATTTAGGATAGGGAGTGGATTAACCTGTTGCTCGTAATTGCATTGTAGGTGGAGCACTTAACGGCTTAGACCAAAATATTCACAGAGCGAAAATTTGAATGCCATTGCGATGTATTTCCGTTTCGGAAAACGGAAACTATGGATATGAAGTGTTCGAATTGTTAATATGTCGGATGGAAAGTCGAGTTAAACTATAAAACTATAATTTTCTGCATGCATGGGAAATCTCATGGATGAAAACAATTTTGCTTTTACCCTAATTAAAATTTTGACGACTCCGAAAAATGGAATGCAAATTTGAATTTCAAATCAGCTTGGTCAAACAAAGTAACTACGAACTGTAAGTGAGAGGAGAAGAAAGTGTAGGGAAAATTTGATTGAAAGAGATTAAAGGATGCGGGATTAAGTACAAGCCTCATTTTTTAATATCGTGCAAAAGGTGTAACACCAGTAAAGCTGGCCATATCGTTTACGTCACGATAATTGATTTTAGACTAGGTTTTTTTTCGGTAATTTCTTAGTCTTAAAACGTGCAGTAAGCATATAATCTCAGTTCACAAGATCAGGCCATGTTGCTAAGTTTTGAAAAGTGTTACCCACGCACTACGCAGTCTTAACGGTTTTATATATTTTTTTTCTTCTGCTTTTTCCATTTTGTTACATCAGAAGTGCAACGAAACTAGCAAAAAGTCACGATCGTATCGTCCAAATACCTGTATATTTGTGTATGCCGCTTCAATAGCCCAATTTCAGATACGTACCTTCATATTTGTCTTGTAAGTCATGCACAAATAACGAATAATATATATATATATCCAAAGGCATACCATCCATCCGTATGGGTAAGTATTTAAACGGGTTTTCCATCTCTATTGCAGATGATGTGTCTCACAATTGATCGCCATTTCTCTTCAATGCGGAAGATTTTGTTTATTGTACTGAACCCAACTGAACCGAACCGCACTGAAGCGTACTTAAATCTCTCTCTATATATCTCTCTACTGCCCCAAATGCAATTCGTAATTGTGCGTGGTATTGACATAAATAAGTGACTTGCGTTTGATAAAGATGAGTTTTGAATCGACCCCAATCCCACCATGTGATCACACACACACACAAATGTTGATCGACTCAGTGAAAGTACATCAACAATTATACATACGAATACAATCACATTCACATGTGTGATTCCGATTAGTTCAATTAAGATAAAAACCCTGTTACAGCATAGTACACAGTACATGATTAAGTTTTCACAAATGTTAAATAACATCAAATTATTGCGATGGTCTGATATTGTTTTTATTGGTCTTAAAACTAATCATGGTTATCGAAATATATGCATTTAAACTATCATACTATCTAGTATATTCATATAAATATGCATATATACTGATGATAATATGGATGTAACTTTGATGGCAGGCGTGAAAGTTGCACGAGTAGGAAGTGTCAAGTTTTTGTGCTTATGCGGATTGTAGCTATACTATATTACATATATATATAATATGGAATTTGAAGAAACAGTGACAATAGCTTAGAAATATAATATCAAATAATGTATGAAATTGAAATGAAACTGTATATATCAAATTACAGCTACAAAACTCATGCCTGTTGGGTAAGTTTTGGAAGTTGATTGATTTACATAAATTAGGCAGTTTGTTGGTAAATCTTTTCCATTTGCTATTCCTCTGCCAAAGCTTGATACAGATATATATATATATATATATACATTAATCGATGCGATAAGTGCAGATCACTTAAAAATGAAATAGTTTCACAAGTTGAGTGCTTTATCAACAGTGTGTATGTAAAACAGTCTGTACCATAAGTGTGCTGCTGTCCAGCAAGAAAAATTTCCGGCATTGCCAGTAGTGTTTTGTAGTAGAAGTAGTAATAGTCGTAGTAGTAGTGTTAGTAGTCACTTTGTTGTATAGCCATTGTTGTATTATACATAT